>JAKMWQ010000070.1:0-187313 GCA_025328335.1 Colletotrichum sp. SAR 10_65
TGACTGAAGGCAGCGGGGATTGCTATACATGATTTCCTTCTTGTACCAAAAGCCCGTTGCGAAAGGGATGGGCGAAGCACTAGCTCAGCATCCAGCCGGTCAGAAAATGGATACAGACTCTTCATATGCTGATCGGGGAGTCGGATCTTAGTCTACAGTCTTTAACCTTTCACTGAGCACGGTCTGCTCCGGATACGTGGTAGGAGATATCGACTCCATCTCGAATCAGACTCCGGACACACGGCATCGGGTGTTGAAGCACCTACCAACACTCATTCGAGTCATAATTTTTACACGGAGCTTTCTATGAGCACAGTCCTGAATCCGAGGGTTCGGATGACCACGATGACTAATGCGATCGTCTCGGGAGGCTTGGATAGATGCAAATCAGATGGTACGTGATTGTAGATCATGGAGACAGATCCAGTCGGACTTCGGACGTGTCTTTGGCCGAATAAATCACATGTAGGCGTGCGTCAATGTATGCGAGGCCCTTCCCTGTATCGGCGGGAAAATCCACTTCAGGCCAACCACGCAACCCCCTTTTAGGCTCTTGTTTGGTTGCCGCCCGGTCCAATACGGACTTTGACCTTCTTGCTGTATTGCAAAGCCCTTGAGTAGTAGACAGTAGACATTCTCAAACTTAACCGTCGATGCAACTTTTTATGTATGGGGCAACATATGCTCGAGACTCAAACAACACTCAGAAACGCTAACTAACGACTCCTCACCAACACAGCATCATGAAAGGTCAACGTATCGCAGTCCTCACCAGACATACTGCAGCATTGTCTCAGTAAGTATCCTGTAGAAATATTTCTTGGGCCAATCTCTGCCACTGAAACGTAAAGCCGTTGAATGTTCTTCACTAGTTGGTCCAATGAAAAGTGCCCGCACTATAATTAGGTTTGTCTGTGTGCCCTGCGTAAATCTGGAAGCACCGGAGAATGCACAAACATGGGGTCTCCCAACTTTACGATCGACGCTTCCGGCTTGTAACACTCAGACCACGATGATCCCGACGAGAAGCCTGAACCGTATTGACAGCTGTCGCTTACTCCAGACGAAGAACGAAGTCTTCTGCACAGCCCAATACGCCGGATATTCTCTCGGAAACTCTGCAGTTAGGCCTCATTTCGGTTCGACCGGATCTCACATAAGCTCCGCTAAGCCTTTCGCTAGATAAAAGCGACTATAAAGCTGGAGATGATAGCCAAGCCCTCATATCAAGACGGTTCTTCTCGGCATTGCAGTTTTTCTGATATTCGGTACAACCCACAACAACAACCACAATGAGATTCTCCATTTTCACCGCCTTTACGCTGGTCTTCGCGACCGCAAGTGCCCAAGACCCTCAACTTCATAAGGGTCTTGGAGGCAAGTGCAACCCCAACTTAGCTTGAGTATTCATCATGCTAACGTTTCTGTCAGCTGAGTGTGTCAAGAATCGCGATTGCTGCCCTTGCGACGCGGGATCTGGAGCCTCCATCTACTGCCAACGTGAGAGAAGATCAATGCCACAAGTTCGAACAGCGGGAACTAACGAAATTAACCAGCGGATGGCACCTCTTCAACCAAGTATCGCTGCAAACACTTTGGCAACCCATGGGCCTGGTGCCAGAACAACCGTGGACAGTGTGGAGATTGGGATCACTTGTCTTAGACTTCTCACTAAGGAGAGCCGTTGAAATCGTGTCATGGTGGAGTACATGCGTCAACGACGACCGTCCCTTGCGATGAATGCACATAGCCACATATTCTTAGCAACCATGAATGGTAGCAGTCATTGAACAGCATTCAATGTTTGCGGCATATGACAACAAGGTGACCAAGGCTTTGGGATCGCAGATGATCATTTAGGCTTCATCTTGATCACAATGATTAGCGCTGGCCGATAGATAAACCCGAAAGATGTAGTACTTGAGGCTTAGCCACAATTTGGACCATGAACACCCCGATCCGCGGGCTATCCAAATGGCGTAAAATACAGATTGTGACGTTGACGCTTCAACATCGTCAAAAGAGTTGTCACGAAGTTATGATTTAAGGTCGCAATGCTAGAAATATATTTTATGTTCCGGGTATCAAGGCCAGACTCATGGATATTGACGAGGGCCGCCATGAACGTGAAGATGTACAATGAAATGTCTGCTGAAGCCTAGTGTCAAGTGGCTTGGGCCGAACCTTCCCAACTTCAAGCTAATGCCAGGGCGCTAGGGGTATCGCGTGAAGGAAACTCAAACTTGAGAGGGCTTCCAGTATGTTAGTATGACAGCATCATTACTAGGTATGCTTAGAGGTGAGAGTCAACTCTTACCTGTCCTCAGTGTGGATATCTAGAACGGGCAGACCCATAGGTTGGCCTTCATGTACAAGGGATCGTCGCAAGAAAGGAAGCCGTTCTTCAATTGGGTTCCGGCACGCTCATTTGTGCGAGCGGTGGTTGTGTACTTGCCGCAAGCCATGGGCGTGTCGCCGCCAAACGTGCACATGCCAGTTCTGTAGGTGTACTTGGCACCCCCGGCAATACCCAGCTCAAGGGAGCGTCCGTTCTTGGGGTCCAAAGCCCAGGCAATGTCGCCCTCCGACAAGGGCTGGGAGTTGCCACAGCAGTAGGAGGTGAAGTCGGCAGAGGCGACAGAAACGAGAGCGGCGGCAGCGAGGGTAGAGAAACGCATTTTGATGTCTGGGTTTTGGTCAATTTGGGAAAACGCTCAAATCTGTTAATGAGTGGATGTCGCTGAAGCCGATGGTAGCTGAATATGTTAACTACGCGAATGATTTCAGAGCTTTATAGCCTCTTGAGTTGAGGCTTAGCTCGGCCTCTTTTCCGAGTCATGAATGTCTATTTGAGTTCAACGCATAGCTATTTGGAGTTATCAAGAGTTGAATGGTTAATATGTTGCGAGTAAATCGAGAGGAAATGTACAACTAGCTCTGCTCGGTTTCATCTAAAACATTGGGATGAGACGAACTAGCGAGATAGACTTCGGATTAAGCCAGCACGTTGGCCGTACTCGCCTCGGCGACCCATCTTTTCCCGGGTAGGGCGAGATGAGACGAGACGGAACCGTGCTGGCGGAATGCTGATCAAAGGCAAATAAATTAACATAATGGACTTTTAGTTGACCGAAGTGTCCGGTCCAGTGGCACAGTGGGGGCAGCGCGAGTCTTGGGGGCTGAGTGTCGTCTCATGTCGAGTCAGGACTGGTGGTCTGTGATTGTGGCTGTCATGTTGCGAGCGGCAGCAGCCTGCGCTTTACATTTATTGTACGCTTGCTTCCTCCATTCTGGCTCATCAGACTTCCATTGATTGTTCGTAGAATCACAAGCAATGTGATCGGAAAGTTGGGGTTCCCCGTGGGGACTTCCTAACCAGGACATCGAAAACCCACTCAAACCCCCATGCTTTGCC
The DNA here is from genome assembly GCA_025328335.1 of Colletotrichum sp. SAR 10_65. Lineage (NCBI taxonomy): Eukaryota > Fungi > Ascomycota > Sordariomycetes > Glomerellales > Glomerellaceae > Colletotrichum > Colletotrichum sp. SAR 10_65. Next base: position 3,416 of record JAKMWQ010000070.1, read on the forward strand.
GCACCTTAGGTTGAGCAAGCGAAACTCGGGAAAAGGACCGGCTTCGCAATCTGCCCTTGTATTAATTAAATCTTTGGTGTTCACGGCGACACTCCATCTTGAATTGACCGGCCGCAAGGCGGTTGCGTAATATTGGCTTTCATAGTAAGCTGCAGCAACCATTGCAGAGCGAATTAGCCTTGGATGGCTATCTCTCACCTCTTGAGATTCCCAAAGCTGGTTGCCACATACTTACATCCAGCCCTCAATCGTCGCCATTCTGCAGCTACAAAAACACCCAAATTGGTGATTACAGCGAGACAAACGATTTGTTGGAGTCTCGGCAGCAACCGAAGGCACCGAGTCCAGTTGTAGATCCGTGAGCGGGGAATGCTGCCGAGCGAATATTTTGGCCCCCCCGGCCGGCGACCGGGCTGAAGTTGTGGATCGCACACCTAGGGAGCCGCAGTCTGAACCGAGCAGCAATTGGGTATTCATCGGCAAGTCGAAGTCATTTTCCCTCATGAGCTGCCGAAATGCAGATCTCGCCCGACTGCCCAAGATGTTACTCACTGTAATGAGGGGTCACACAGGCAAGGATCCATGACGTCGAAAGCCAGGTGTTTCCTCTTGGCTACCCGCAAAACGTGCACGGGTATGTGCATTTCGGGAAGGTCGAAATCGCTACGCTCACATAAATGGTTGGTGGTATTTGACGTGACAAAACATTTCGATAAGGGAGGTAACATTGGCTAGGGCCAAACGTAATCGATCCCCTGGAGGCTCGTATGACACCACGGAGTCCACGGGAGAGATCAGCGAGCGTTGGTTGCGCAAATGGCACAAATAACGGCGCACCCGCCGGTCGGGAGCTCATTGCCGCGTCCAGCGTTCATCTGAAGTTCGTCCCATCTTGGTCGTTCAAAGATCGCCCTCAATGATGGCTCCTTCATGGATGGCCGCCGGCCTTCTCTGCTTTATCAGAGTTTCGGCTGCTCTAGGTCCCCAGCTGAGTCTTCCGGAAATTCGGAAGAGCATCGCTCGCGAATCGGAACCTGAGTCTGCAGCGCCGGAAGTGTTCCGATTGCTCGCCAACGACACAGCAGTTGGAGCGCCGGATCCCACAACGCTCTACCGCGCCTACAACTTGTCAGTACCAGTCGACCACTTTCACAATGATTCGCTCTACGAGCCGCACTCAAACGCTTCGTTCCCGCTGCGGTACTGGTACGACGACCGGTTTTACAAGCCCGGCGGACCGGTGATTGCGCTCGCATCAGGCGAAACCAGCGGATTGGGTCGATTGGCATTCTTGCAGAAGGGCATTGTGGCCATTTTGGCCGAGGCAACCAACGGAGTCGGCGTGATATTGGAGCACCGATACTACGGCAACAGTGTCCCAACCCCGGACTTCAGCACTGACAATTTGCGGTTCTTGACCACCGATCAGGCCTTGGCTGATACAGCGTACTTTGCGCAGAATGTCGTCTTCCCTGGAAAGCTCGCGAACATTAGCCTAACCGCTCCCGACACCCCCTGGATTTTGTATGGAGGCTCCTATGCTGGCGCATTCGTCGCCTTTTTGCGCAAGCTGTACCCAGAAGTTTTCTGGGGCGCAATCTCATCATCAGGTGTCACGGCAGCGGTTGTAGACTACTGGGAGTACTATGAAGCTGCACGACTCTACGCGCCCGAGGGATGTGCCGAGACGACGCAGAAGCTGACTCACGTCGTTGACAACATCTTGCTTCAAAAGGGTAATACCACTGTGGACGACATCGTCCTTCTTAAGACCGCCTTCGGACTCGAAAACGTGACGAGCAGTGCCGACTTTGCGAGCACGATCAATGGCGGGATCAGCGGCCTGCAAGGCCGCAACTGGGACCCCGCGATTGATAGCAGGGCTTTCCTGCGTTACTGCGCGAACATGACTTCTGATGAGGTCTACTGGCCAGGAACGGAGAGTCTGGATGGTGCAGTCCGCGAACTGCTCGCCATTGGCGGGTATGAGTCCGAGGTCGAGGAGTTGGCGACACGCTTCAAGAACTACATTGGCTACGTCAACTTCACAACGGTTGCCTCCTGCCGTGGGCAAGATCAGGACGACTGCTTCGGTTCCGGGGACGACGACGCGTATTCTGCGGACGATCTCCGGCAAACCTGGCGACTGTGGTCCTGGCAGTACTGCACGCAGTAAGTTAATTGACATATTCTCCAGCGATCTGGTGGCTAACGTTAGATGTCAAGGTGGGGATATCTCCAAACTGGCTCCGGTGTCCCTGAGACTCAATTGCCACTGATCTCGCGTCTCATCGATCTCAACTACACAACTCAGATCTGCCGCAAGGCATTCAACGTGACAACACTACCTGACGTGGAGGCTATCAACAAATATGGTGCCTATAACTTCAGTTACCCCCGCGTAGCAATCATTGACGGAGAATCGGATCCGTGGAGACAGGCAACTCCGAACAAGATTGGATTGCCTCGGCCGGAGTCGACCATCACCGAGCCCAACCTTGTCATCGGGGGAGGAGCGGTACATCACTGGGATGAGAATGGTCTGTTCAAGAACGAGACCACGGCCGACTTGCCACCTGGACCCGTCAAGGAGGCCCAGGCATTTGAGGTCGAGTTCGTAACAGCTTGGCTCAACGAGTGGAAGGAAACGTACGGTTCCAAGTAGCAACCTACTGATAGTCCCAAGATCCTGACATCACGCGCTGCAGAAGGGACAGAAGCATATAGTATGATCAACTTCAATTCATTAGGTACATAATCCATAATGACTCGGCATAATCCGAGGCATGTCGTCATGATTGTTCACATCATCGAGCTCATTTCATGGCCGCATTAATGATGATCTCAGCCGCTCTCTCGGCGATGCCATAGACCGCAGTCTGAATATGAGCTGAGATCAACACAGGCATGATGCTGGCGTCCACGACCCGTAGATTCGTCGTTCCATAGACCTTCAGAGTTGGGTCAACAACTCCACCATCCTGCTTCGGAAGCATGGCGCAGGTGCCAACGGGGTGGTAGATCGACAACGCCGTCTTGAGGGCAAAGTCCCTCCAATGGGCATCTGTGGTGGTGTTCAAGCCGGGTTCATACTCTGAGACCCAGGTCGATCTCAGGGGCTCTGTGAGCGCCACCTGACGACACTTCTTGATGGCTTGGATGGCTGCCTGCAGGTCGTACTCGTGTGACAGATACTTGGGATCGATGAGAGGTGGACCCAGTGGACTGGAGGCGTTGATGTGGACGTTTCCACGGCTCAGCGGGTGCATGATGGCGGCGATGAGAGTAACATAGTCTTTGCCGTATCCAGCAGTCCCTTGTGCGGGGTATCCCTTGACGCCAGTATATCCATCGCTGAATAGGATCTCAAGTTGTGGCACAGTGGTGTCGTTCAACCACTGAAGCTTCTTCTGCTCGACTGGATGATCAGAGGCCCCTACGGCCTCGTAAGCAAGTGCCAGCATGTCCGCCTCACCCTCGTCACCGAGAGCCTGGTTCCAGTTGGTGAACGTGTAGCCGCTGCCAGAGTACCCGTACATCGATGTCTTGCCATCCCACCATAGTTGCAGTTGCTCGGCCGCATACGCAGTGTCGTACTTTAGGCGATCGTATCCGGTGTAGTTCTTGCTGAGCTCGTATGAGCTTTGGATTCGGATGTGGTCTTGGAGGTTTTCCCCGACGCCTGGGAGGTTGATGATCTGCTCAATACCTGCAGCGGAAAGCACATCAAAGCTACCGATGCCAGAGTTCTCCAAGATAGAAGGGCTGAGAAGACCACCGCCTGAAACAATGACCTCGCGACGGGCTTTCAGGGTGGTTCCGTCGACTAGTGTAACACCTGTAGCTTGGTGGTTTCCGTCGGATGTAGGCTTGAGGTTAACCTTGGCAACCTTGGACTCTGTCAAGACAAAGTGGTTTGTTCCAGCCAAAGGAAGATAGGAGTTGGCGCTATAAGACCGGTTGTAGTGGGTTGGCTCGATGCTGTTAGGCGAGTATAGAACGCCCAAGGAATTGCCGTTCAACGATTCCAAGTTAGTTTCGATACCGAGGCTGTTCATCACAGGTATCAACCCAGCTTGATGTTCGGGGATAAGGCGGTTTATCAGCGCCTTGATCGGCCCCGAATCACCCACACCCTCGTTTCCTGTATAATACTGCGTGTTGGCCGAAGTAAAGTTCTCAGACTTCATCATAGCGGCGCGCATCGAATCCCAGTTCCAACCAGGGTTTCCCAGCTCTTCCCAGCCATCGTACTCATGGGCAGACGCTCTGTCGTATGAAAAAAGGTTCAGCGCGGAACTGCCACCCAGAACATGGCCTCGTGTCTGGACCCAAACGCGCCCGTCGGACCCTTCTTGGGGCACGGTCGTCAAGTTCCAGTCGTACTTGGTACCGAATGTCGTGCCTCTGCGTCCAGGGATCTCGATGCGTTCATCCCCAAGACCTGCTTCGCCGGCCTCGATGACAAGGACTGTCGCATTGGGCAGGCCCAGGCTCAGGCGGGTTGAGAGGGCAAGGCCCGCGGTACCGCCTCCGACAATGATCTTCACATTGTCAGCTTTTAGTTCAACTTGGCTTTTCAGCTTGCTACATGACACGTACATAGTCGTAGGCCTCAGCGGCTCGCTTCCCAGGAGCCGCGGTCGCGACGGTCGCCAGCAGGGCCGTGAGTATAATGGCAGGGAGCATGTTGGCTACGGCTGATATTAGCTATCCGTGCGCCAGATGAGTTGTGACGATGCGGTTCTAGACTCCAGGGAATCCATGCCGTTGATGCGACGCGTAAGGCTGTGAATATGAGACGAACATACCTCTGGAGGGTTAGAGGATGGCACGAACGTCGAGGGAAAGGGTGTCGACGACGATCTCAAGCTGCCCAACACGAGCTTGAATTGGCCCTTGAGTCAGGTAAACAGGAGGGGGTGAGGTTCGTACGGTTGCTCCGGAAAAGGTTCCGTCAACCCTTTTGTACGAAAGATCCTGGGGTGCCATGACAAGCCGATGCGCGATAAAGCGATTCAATTTGCCGTTTGATCAATCACATCGTCCCATCCCAAGGCAAAGGTCCCGAGAAAGGCAGGGTTGGTTCCAACGAACCGCCATACTGGCCCTTGCAGATGCATCGCAACACGCAGACGGATTGGCCAGCTCCTCGGAGAGCAGCCTGGGGGTAAACCCGAGTTTGAACGGTCAGGCTGACTCCCGAGTGGGGTGAAGATGGGAATCCGGTGAGGTTTCATTGCTAGAGAACACCGCCCAGATATTGGACGCCACTCGCAACCTTGAGTGTTCCCAGGGTCCAATGTGTTTTCTCTCCCAACTGCCATGTTTTTGGGGAGGGAGAAGAAGAGGGGTGCCACTGTTGTCGGGCGTTGTGACAGGGATTCGGCAGTTTACCCCGGTCGTGCCCCCTAACACAAACTCCACGCCGGTAGCGACAGCGGCAGCTGCGGGAAGAAGTTCTGCTTAACGTTCACTGAAAGTGACAGGGGATACTCGGGTTCTGTTCTTGCGAATCCCACACGAGCATGCGCCAAGGCGGCGCGGAAAGGGGCGAATTTGGTTGTGCTGAAGAATGTGGATAAGCGAGCAACAGACCTCATTTGAGGTTGTGTGCCGGTTTGTATTTGCTCGCCTGCAGTTATCAATCATCACTCCCATTAATTCTGTCGTGGTCTTGCGAGAAGTGTTCGAAAGATCTCTTGGACCGCAGTCAGTCAACATTATCCGTAATTCGAAGTAGTTGATGATGCAGTGGATTCTCGCGATGTCCACCATTAGTCACCTGAAGGCAGGCTGGACCGTCGGTACGGCAGATCCCAGGAGCTTTGGCTCCAGCTTCCATGGACTTGCCTTGCTCGAGAGTCCATGCGATTTATTGAATTTTATTAGAAATACCTTGTATCTTTTCCTAATCCACCACAGTCATCATGGACATCATATCCCCCTCACAAACAAGTTTTCCCCGGGATTCAGATGCCCCGACGTTAGAAAATATCACGGTGCAGTTACTCCGTCAGTAAGAGCTCGAGAGATCCGGAAGATCAGCTTCAGTCCGGCACGTCCCACAAACTTCTTCGGGCCGTTGTTCTCTGCGCAAAGAACTTTGTCATGTCTCACGCGCCCTGCGACCGGTTCGTGTCTCTCGCTGGGGCTTTTCCGATCTCACTTGCCTTCCTTAAATAATGCCCAGACATTCAGTGGAGATGCGAGTCAGGAAGCCTGAAAACAACCAACAAGGGCCCCAACCGAGGGCATTGGCATCCCTTGCACTTATCTGCGCGGCTGCGTGGCACGCTGGTCGCACAGGAGATTCCGCACTCTGGGGAGGCCTTCCGCTGCATTCTTGCGCGCTTCGAAGCCTCTGCGGGCGGAAAGTCTAATGCCATCTGGCACGTTTGAATGGCCATGCCTTGACCGAGTGGTGTCGCAATATCTGGGACCCCCAGCGAGTTCGCCCTTGAACAGTCGGACGAATTGCCTACCCCGTCTGGCAAAGAGTCCTTGCAGAATATGTGTATCAAACAGAATACTGTGGCAGGCTGTCGGTCGGACCGTACGATGAACATATAGAAACCAGCCTCGTGCACCGACTGGCCCAAGATATTTTGTCGATTTCGTGGCTTTGGACACCACGCTGAAGTCAAGACTGTTCTCTTGAACAGCGTCGATGCGAAAAACCAGCCATGGGGCATCTCAAATCGATCCTGACAATGTCGACAAGCATCCTCCAACGAGACGAGGCGCTCCCTCCCGACGAGGACATCGGTCCCGCCTCCGTTGCAACCGCGGCCGTCCTGACAGCACTTATGATCATCACCACCAGTGCTCGAATATGGGTTCGAGCAGCGAATCGAAAGCTTGGCTGGGACGACTGGACGATTCTCATCGCGAGTGGGGTCTCGATAGTACGGTTTGCGTTCGTGGTCAAGCAGCAGCAGTACGGCAACGGCAGACACCGCGTCTATCTCAGCGACTATGACTACATGATGATCAACATGTACGGGTGGTGGGGTCAGATTCTACTGTTTCTTGCAGTAGCTTTTCTGAAGGTCTCGATCTGTCTCCTGATTTTGCGGATCAAAGACACCAAGGCCTTGAAGATCCTGCTGTACACGATCATGGCAGGAGTGTTGATTTCGAACTTTGGAGTGGTCATTATTCTGGTAGCGGAATGTCAACCCGCAGGATTCTGGCGAGGCAAGTCTGCAAAATGCTGGCCAACACAGATCAGGATTTATTCGATTTGGGCTACGATTGGTACGTTGATTCAGTATACCAATAATGCTAAAACTTTCAGACCAACGGGTCTATCTTTCGTCAGAGAACTAACATTGAACCTCTAGCCTTCTCGGTTTTGACCGACTTGATATGCTCCCTTCTTCCTCTAGCTGTCGTCTGGAATGTCAATATGCCGAGACGAACAAAAGTCTCAGTGTGTTTCTTGATGGGACTAGGCCTAGCGTAAGAACATTTCCATTATTTATACGCCGAGGATCCTCTCTCTACGGCCTAGCTTCTCTGTGTTAATTTTGCTGCTAACTCAAATACAGTGCAACGGGCTTCGGTATTGCAAGAGCCGCATCTCTTGGTATTACAACAACCGATCTTAGCTGTAAGTCCGCCATTCTGCCTGATAAAGTGATATCTTACAAATGATGAACAGGGGCATACTGCATTGCCGGAATCTGGTCAAACCTCGAGCTCTTCCTGGGCATCATCGCAGCGAACCTGGCCCTCTCGCGGTCGATATGGGTCCATTTCTTCGGGAGCAACGACTCCCACGCGATCCCTGGCTCAACCGGCCGTTCAAATCCCACCGAGTCGGGTTATGTCAACAGCAAACTCCGAGGCGACCAGTTCGAAGTGCCATCGACAATGGTCCGTTCCCGTAGACGGGGATCCGAGACCAGAAGCTCGAATAGCGATATACCTTTACAGCCTGGTATCCAGAAAAAGACGGAATTCTGGTGGACGGAGGATGATGAAAGCCAGTCACAAACGCCGTTGAAGAGGTGATCGGATGTCGGAGGGATAAGAGTGCGAGCGGTCTGGCGGTGGATAGGGCAGCGCAATCAATTATGATTATGATCGTACGAATACCCACTGGCAGGGCCCATGTCAGTCCCCATCGTGAAAGAATTCTGCCGGACCCGTGCTTGGCGTCGAATACCGCGGAATGTGGCTCTGTGCTTTAAGCTTACCCGACGTCACGCGAGCGGCGGGGAGATAGGCTAAGTTTGGACGAGCAGTCAATTCCGCCTCCGTAATCAGAGGCTACCTATCTTCAAATATCACGACAACCAACTTTGCTCCACCGCCGCCACTTTCCAGTATTTCATGGACTTTTTGAATTTCATCCAACCTGAAAGCCTTCACTGGGACTTTGATCTTCCCGTCTTCAACGGCCTGGATAAGCTCTTCCCACGGACACGCCCTAAAATCATCTGGCCCACCACCGTACACCGAAAGCCGGACTCGATTGGGAAGGAACTCGAACGGGGAGAACTGAGTCAGCTCCCACTCGCCGCCCTGAATACCTGCCATGCACACCGTTCCCATCTCCACGGCGCACCGAGCACTATCTCGTAAAGTCGTTGTGCCAACAAGCTCCAGAATCTTGTCGAACTTGCCTGCACTGCTCGCCGAAACATCTGCCTCGATGCTTCCGCCATCAACGTAGACTTCATCCGCGCCGTGATCCTTGAGCATGCTGGACCTCGCCTCGCTTCTCGTCGTGCCACCGATGCGAGATGCCCCCAGGTACCGCGCCATCTGAATTGCGCAGATACCAATTGAGCTTGTCGCGCCTCTGACCAGAAGACTCTCACCACGTTTGAAATCCAGCCCTTTCACCAGGGCGCCCCAAGTAGTCTGGAACATCTCGGGCAAAGATGCTAGGGTGGCGACCGGAAGGCTGGTCTGGGGGAATGGGCGAACATTCTCGGCGGGCACGCAGACATACTCGGCGTAAGAGCCGGGAATTTCGCGGCCGAGGCCTCCCATGCAGGTTGCGACGCGGGTCCCGATCGGAAGACCGGCGGTGCCGGGGGCAGGGGTGTGGTGAGCGGCGACGGTACCGATACACTCGATGCCGATGATTCGGGGAAATTGGACCCCGGGGGAATGACCCTGGCGTGTGAACATCTCTGGAAAATCGTTAGACTCTCTGCAACTCAGGTCAGATTTGGGATTCGATCTGACCAGCCCTGTTGATGCCGAATCCGAGGATTTTGATCAAAACTTGTCCGGACTGAGGAACGGGGACTGCTGTTTGTTGAATCTGCAGCACGGAGATTGGGCCAGTCGTAGGACAGATCACCGCCCTCATAACCTTTGGGACATGCATGATTTCTAAGGTATATTGGATCAAAAGAGCTGGATTGTAGCAATGCCTGTTGGAAACAAAGTGCACTTACTTCAACGTCTGAAGCTCTGCCTCTTTTATCGTTACGCGCAACGTTAGTCACAGTGACGCAGCTGGTTTTTGAGAACTACTTGCTTACTTACATGGCTTACATGGAAAGCGGTGCGGGGGTGTTTTGGTTCCGGGCGGGATTACAAGCAACCGGCTTTGACCAATCTCGTTCTCGTTCTCGGGTTTAGAATAGCATCTACCTCCGATCCCGATTATTCAAGTTCAATGATCAAGTAAATCAGAACGAATTGGTAATCAAATGCCGTTCATTGCGTTAGGATAGTACTTAGCTCTGACTTGCTCTCGGAACCCATTTCGGCAGAAGCAGCAGGAGAACTCACGCTGCCTCCCGTGTAAATACAAGCCCCGCCCCGCCGTTAACGGCAGGGTGGATCCAGTGCCGGTGCGGCACGCTGGGGCCGGATGATCGGGTCCTGTTCTTCTGAGTGTCAGCCGGCTTACCCCGCCTGAAGCCGAATATCTTCAAGTGCGCTGAATCACATTCCTGTCACGAAAATGCCGCAAAATGAGTACATGGAACGGTGGAGGAAGCGGCACGGAAAGCGTTATGTTTATCTCGCTTCCAAGTTTCACCCAGGCTGATGCTAACGGTTCACCTCCGTCACAAACTCGTTACCGAGGAGCGAGCAAGAAAGCGCCTGGCCCGGGCTGGCCACGAGCAATCCCACGACGTCCAGAGCCTGCGCGGTATCCGCGCAAAGATGATGCAGGAGAATCGCCGCGTTGGGAAAATTCAGATGCGCAAGTAGATCAAAGCTGTCGAGAAGCGAAATGTCAAGAACGCCGAGGACAGCCTCCCCTGCGACCCGGTCCTGCACTACCTCCTGGACCGAGACGAATCAAGCGCCACCAAAGCCCTAGCGTCGTCTATCAAGCAAAGGCGTAATGAGAAGGCTACTCGATTTAACGTTCCCCTACCCAAGGTTCGCGGCATCTCTGAGGATGAGATGTTCAAGGTCGTCACTACGGGAAAGAAGACGCACCAGAAAAGCTGAAAGCGCATTGTCACTAAGCCTAGTTTCGTTGGCGAAGGATTCACTAGGCAGAACCCGACGGCAGAGAGGTTCATTAGGTTCGTTGACACATCTTCCACCGAGGGGTATCGGAAGGCTGACGTTGCCTTTATACTCTAGACCGATGGGACTTCATCAGAAGTTCGCCCATGTCAGCCATCTTACTTTAGGCGTCACATTGAAGGCCCCGATCTTATCCGTCAAGAAGAACCCACAGAAACCGATGTGCACTCGCCTTGGAGTTTTGACGCGTGGCGCCGTTGTGGAGGTGAACGTCAGCGAGCTTGAGTTGACAACGACTTCGGGCAAAGCTGTTTGGGGAAGGTATGCCCAGACCACGAACAACCCAGAGGGCGAGGGCACAGTTAATCCGTAAGATGCCTTAATTGCCTTCTACAGATCAGATTTTCACGTGCTCAGCATCCTCCTGGTCTGATTTTGGCACATAGTGCTCACGATATTTGTCTATATTGTGTCTGAGTTGCATCGAAAATGGTTCCGAAAACAAGGTTTATTGGGTGCGGGTAAAAGGACTTCAAGTCCTAAAAATGAATAATGCTTGAATAAACAGCATACCTACGCAAAGGGCTACTGGCCAGATGACAGTCCAAAGGACGGGATCCAGATAATGAACAAGATACCAAACTGAACCAGAAGCATGTACTGGAAAGTCTCCAGCCCTGCCACTTGCGTGATGGCTCCCAGCATATACGGAAGCAACGCGCCGCCAATCTGCCCCAGCGACGCGACAAATGAGACGGCAGCGACATGCAGCTCCTTGGGCAATAGGTTGACCAATTGGACGATGGCCGAGGGGAACAGAGGCCCCATCACGAACCCAAGCAGAGCCATGGCGACAACCGAGAACCACAGGCCTCGAACGAAAATGAACAGCAAGGTGAACACTGGGGCAAAGATGAGGTAAACGACGACGGCGCGTTTGACTCCCAGCTTGTCGGTTACCACGCCCAGCATCAGCCGCCCCGCTGCCATACCCGCCCAGAACGCAGATGAGCAGATGCTCGATGCGTAGGTGCTCGCGTGCCGGACGCGAAGCATGAAGGCTACGATCCAGCCGGAGATGGTGCATTCGGCTCCAACGTATATCAGCAGGTACCCTGCATACACCCATGTTGCCTTGTATTTGAAGATGGCTCCTTTGGAGGCAGTGTCGCTTGCGATCTCTTGGTATAGCTTGCTTTTGTGGTATCTCTCTGCGTTCTCGTTTCTGAACGCCCAGCAGAGGATGCAAGATTCGATAGCAGCTGCTGCGGTCTGGGATCTCTGTTAGCACACCAAGTCAGTTGCAAGATTCGCTCGAGGACCTACCAGGACATAGTACCAGCGATACCACAACCCGCCGTCTTCCGAGAGCATCAAGCCCACCAGGTAGGGACAGATAGCGGCTCCCGTAGAGAACGAACCATGCAGCAGCCCTGACAAGGTATTCGCATTATCCAAAGCGGCAAACCAAGCACACCAAGACCCATCCACAAGTCCAACTCCAAATGCCCCGGCAGCCGCACCCATCAGGAACACCGGGAACGGAGGACGTGCGGCAGCCACAGTCGCATAGAGCAGATGGCACAGCGGGCCGATGACAGCAATGCCTCGTTGTCCGAACTTGGCGTGAATCGAATCATTGAGATAAGACGCAATAACGTAGCCAATAGGCCCGACGAGGAAGAGCGCTGAAACTTGGATGTCCGTGAGTTGATAGGATTCCTCCAGATGGGGGATGACGGCGCCTGTCGTTGACGTGAACAATCCAACCACCGCAAAAGACCATGCTGCTGCCGCGATTCGTAGGGTCGCGCTTTCTTCAGGAAGCTCGTCCGTCGATGTTTGCGAGCCGCGGTCACTACCCAGGAGCCCATCTTCAGCGAGATGCGCCTGTGTCGCTGGCTCAAGCAAAGGCTCCGTCTCCCCCGTGCGAGACGATGTCGGTCGATGCGGCTTCGATGTCATGTTGAGGCTGGTTTCGCAATCTTGATACTGTTTCCATGCTTCAATTGGAACGGGTTCGAAGTGTGTTGTGTGTGTTCAGAGAGCACAACCTGTACTGTAAGTCGAGTTGTTGTTGGAGAAGGTTGGAAGCTGCAGGGATCAGGTGACGTCTGTCCGCGGCAACTTTAGCCCAATTGGGCAGTAGTTGCAGCTTGTCTTGCTCGATTGGGAGAATGTTTCAGCGGCTTCAGGGGTTCCGGGTGTGCTAGAACATCTCCAAATGGAGTAATTCGCAGCCAAGGCAACTACATTGACCTCCAGAGCTAGGTCTCTAGTGTTAAGTATGCACCAATACCGATGACCCGAGTTGGTTCAACACCGCGTTCGGCGCCGGAGGCTGGGTCAGTCCGGCCGGGGCCAGGTTGCCGCACCCGGGATCCGGGGCTACGGGATGGTCCATTTTCGGCGCCTTCGGAAATCCCACCAAGACCATCAAACGCGCAAGACAACGCGGTGAACGTTGGCGCTCCTGCTCGCATCTGGACGATGATATTGGTGGGCTTCTTGCCTGACGTTCAATGACGGGACGGATTCCGTGGCGAGAATAGTTCTCAATTGTGAATTTCTCAAGAGATGCTCATTCTAGCAGCTGCAGTTTTGCACAATACCTCAGTTAAGTAGACAAATATGCATGCAGTGACGAGTATGAAGCCTACGCTTCACGCTCTTTCAACTAACCCAGAAGTCGACTTTTACGGCATCCAATGTGACGTGCATGCAGAACACCTAGCTTCAGTCACGTAAGGCTTGTTTCATCCCCTCGAAAGGCCAAAATATTCCCGACTGGTCTCGTGTGAAGAGGCGTGGCCGCCTCTTCCAACAATCGGGAGGTCAGGGCTAGCGACTCTGCCCGGCGATGAAGGCGAGGAAAGGGTGTAGTCTACATCGGCAAGTCCACCCTATCATCTGCTCCTCGTTCACGAGCCTTCTCCCTCTCAAAATCGAATGGCCCGTCGGGAAGGAAGTGCTCGTAGAGGGATCTTACCCCGTAGTGGGAAGAAATCAACACTGACTTTCCCAGCATTTCAAAAGCAATCTTGTCCCAGTTGAGTGGCGGTGTTTCTTCATCCTCGTCGTCCTCGTCGTCGTCGTCGTCGTCCTGATCGCGAGGCCGCCAGCTAACCAGCAACCCTCTTCCGTACGCGCTGCTTTGAGCCCTCTCCGCCCTATTTCGATCCGGGTTCCTTTGCTCGATTGGAAGAGTGTGTGTCCAGGCGAGCGTCTCCTGCCAACGGGTGGGCCCAGGAGGGTTCTTGGGGTCATCCTCGAGCCTATCAACAACAACAATGTGACGAGTGAAGTCGGCGTCGCTTAGCCCTTCTGGGAGGTACCATGAAACCGCCTCCGCCCTATCCGCAATAGCCAGGCGATTCTGGACCTCCCGCTCGTGATGGTAAATGCAAGCGGCGGCGTGCTGCAGACAGTGTGCGTGCTGGGGATCTCGCGACGCTTGTGCGGCGAGACGGCCATACCAGGGGCTTTCTGGTGAGAGAACGAGGTCAAGCCCCAGACTCTCGGCGAAATACGGGCTACCCGGCTCGGGCAGAGGCGGGAGGGGCATAGCAAAGACCTCGACTCTGTCCGGGAGCCCGCAAGAGCTGCGGTTGTCGTTGGTGCCGTCGAATATGGAGCGGGCTAGATCCTCGGCACGTCCCGGATTAAGCGCGCCGGGGGAAGTGTCGTAAAAGACGTAGGCGTATGCCGGGCGCAGGGGCGTCAGGTCGACATCCTCCGAGGTGTCTGCGGGGGCTGAGTATGCCACGAAGGCCGGGACATCGTCATGGCTGGGTGCCGGATGGACGATCGTCTTCGGGAGCGGCAACAGCTTCTTGCGACGCGCCGGTCTGTCAAGCTGTTGTGACTGCGGCTGCTCCTCGTCCTCCCGGTCGTCTTTGGTTTCTGGCGTGGGTGACGATAACACGAAGCCAAGTCTACGGCAACCGAAACACATTGTCTCAAGTTTGTTGGGCCGTGTAAGCAGGCCGTAAAACCTAGTCGATGGCCCGTAGTTGAGAAGAAACCATTCGAAAACACGTCGGTGTGTATGTGTGTGTGTATTGGGGGTAGAAATTTGTGCTTGCTGAAGAATGCTGACTAATATATGAAGATATTCCACTTTCTGAACTCTTTCCGATTCTATCCTGCTAAATAGAAAGGAACTTCATTAAGTATCTTCGAGGTTATAATATTGCTAGAGAACAAACACAAAATCTCAGAGCTTCACCTCGATGTCATTCTGAGCGCCGCCAACTCCCTTCCACGTCCTCCGCAATCCGTTCTCCGAGTCTCCAAACACCGGGTCGAGCTTTGGCTTCGGCACGCCCCAGACCTTCTCGAAGTCGCCTCCCCCGAGCACAAAATCCCACTCTCCTCCGCTGTAAGCACCCATCATCGTGTACCCCGAAAGCTCAACCTTTCCCAGCGCCTCTCGCGGATTGTCGGCTTCGATGCCGTGTCCTTTTCCAGGACTTAGCAGCCCAAACGGCGCCTCTGGCCTCGTGTTGTATGTCTTGTGCGCCACTCCCGCGGGGATGATGAAGACGTCGCCAGCTTCTGCCTGGAGCTCCACGCCGCCCTTCTCCCAAGACGACTCGTACGTGTTCTTGTCCAGGTCCTCGTCGGTATCTGCCACGCCGAAGCGAATCGTGGCGTTTCCAGACAAAACGGCCATGCACTCGTGGGCCTTGGAGTGAAAGTGCGAGAGCTGGGTCTGGCCGTATCGGAAGATCCACTGAACGTCCCATCCATTGGTCGTGAATCTATCCCATACTTGCAGGGCCGAGCAGTGCGACGTCTTGGGGTCCTTGGGAAGGACGTTCTTGTACTGCAGGAGCGGACGAGGCGAGTTCGGGACCAGGTCCGTTGGAAAGAGATGGTATTGTCTGATTTCAACCATTTTGTTTGTGTCTCTGATGTGCTGATTATGAGTGTTGATCTAAAGCTACAGCTTGAAAATTGTATTCAAAAATGAAGTTGGGTACAAGCCATCGTCAACGGTCTTATCGGGTTGATATATCACAGTTGGAGAATCGGCAGGTCAGCCGAGAACCGGCGAATCGGGTATCGCATCCGATCCGGAATTCCACCTCCGTTTTGCAAGTTCGTCATCGCGACCCCGCACGCTCCAATCGCCCCCCGGATGCGGAGTCCGGTCCGGATGGCTCCCATTTCCTTTTCTGCTTTTGGCATATCACCACGGCGGATTCCTTGGCGGACTTGCCAAGATAACGTCTTTATCACGATTATTGTTCATGGCATTGGCGTGCACAAGGTAGCCCACGACTTGCCGCAAGAGAGCATCACGATTTACGTATTTACCTTCCTACTCCTGCGACATGGGAAACGACAGGAGCGAATTCAAGGAGTGCAAGTCAGAATAGCGTATTTCACGATGATTATGATTGATACATTGAACCCCTGTCTATTTTTGCAGCTAGGTTTTGCGCAATCCTTCAGCAAGTCTTGGACTAAACCCAATCATAAAAATTATTCGTTGGAAAGAAGTGTCCTTTCAGGAAGCTTCTGACTCCAATGACGCATCAGTCGCCATCGAAAATTTGATGGGGCAGTTATGTTCCTTGACTCCAGTCAGCGTTATAAGCACCGCAAGCTCATACCTCGTGATCGTACCATGACTTTGGTGAACTGGTCGTCAAAGAACAATTCAAACCGAGACGTAATTCCAGGACTGAAATCGTTGAATTCGGGGGAAACCGAGGTCGTGTACGTGCGATATATTGCAGCTACTAAGGTCGTCATTTCGGCCATTGCGAGACTGTTGCCAGGTTAGCTTTCTACAAAAGCCGACTGAGGATTACTGCCATCATGGGGAAGAGAGCGTGCAGAAAACGATTGGACGACAGAGTCAATGTGCGCCGAAGGGGAAAGGGGGAAACATACTGCAAGCCGATACACATCCGGCCGCCGCTGGAGAAAGCCCAAAACCAGCGGTTCATCTCTGCCGCTTTAGGTCCAAGCCATCGATCGGGATTGAATCTCAGAGGCTGTTCAAATACTTCCGGGTTGCGGTGAAGACTATAGGGCGACATGCTGACGGTGACATGCGCCGGAATCTTGTAGCCGTCGATATCTGACTCGGTGTCTAGTGATCGAGGCTCAGAAGCGGGCAAAGGAGCGTACAATCTCAGAGTCTCTTTGATGATGGCGTTGAGGTACTGGCATTTGTCGCTCGCCTCGGCGTTTGGCAACCCGTGCTCATTGAGGGAGTCCGGGGATAAGTCGAGGACTTCATTTCTCAGCTTGTTCTGGAATACGCAATTCTCTTTACGTGATAGTGCCCAAATGAGGTACATAAGCGTGTCGCTTGTGGTGTCGATGCCAGCCAGAAAGTGATCCGCGCACTCTGAGGCTATGTCGAGGTCGTCCATCGTGCCTAGCTTGCGTTGAAGCGCCAGACGGTCGACTATTGAGCGTGGCGTATCATCCTCTACGGCACAGATGAGTCTCGAGACTAACGTTAGGTGAGTTTGCTGCTACTCGACGTACCGGTCTTGGCATCGGAGTCATTGCCGGCTGCATTGGCTTCCTTCCTCGATTGCTCATAAGCTTCCAAAGCAAACTTTCGGATGCCAGTGTAAGTGGCTGGCTTCGCCATGGGAAGAATTTGCGCAACTATATATTCCATCGTGTGCGTCCGAGTGTACAGCCATTTTGTTAGCGATGGAAGGTGTATCGCGAACCAAGAAAGCCGTCGCCGTGCTGGATTGAGGATATCATCAAGCAAGGCCTGGTCCATCTTCGATCCTTGCAAGGCAGATGTCGAGCCATTCTTTCCGTATATGAATGCCGTAATACTATCCAGCGAGTAGTAGTGCAGAGTTCTGAATGTTTCGCTAATGAGGCGAGGTTCCTGCGCAATCAGAAACATGTATTGCCGTGCTTTCTCTTCTATCATGGCGGAAACTGGGAATTTGAGAATGTTGGTCTTCGAATAAGCATGGGCAAGAAGCCTCTTGCGCTCTCCGTGTTTTTGAGTGGAGTGGAAAGTGAACAGGTTCTGCCGACCGTAGACATCAAACATCCGGTAGAAGGAAGTCCTGCCATACCTGCTTCCGGGTCCGTAGATGGTCCGGAGAGCGCTCAAGCTATTGAAAGAAACTTCGTCAGGTCCGATTCGGACAGCCGGACCGTATTTCTGATGCAATCGATGGATCGTGCGCGTTCGGGTTCCCCTCCAGTCTTCGTAGGCTAGTCGCCATTTCGTCAACGCAAACGATTTCGGCCCCGGTACATGCCTCAAGGGACTCAGCAGAAGTGAGTCAATGACGAGGTATTTGGCCAAGAAAGCCGCAAGTATGACCAAAACCACGATGACAGAAACCGATGCCATCACCAATCGCTCGTTCCGTGCTGTGTGAGGCTTATCACGTTCAGTTGAGGAGTTGTGCCAATCGGGGACCAAACTTACGTAGTACCCCAACTCGTTATCGGAGCATGTGGTATGTCCGATGCCGCGTGCATCTAGCATAGGTATCATGGAGCGTCGTTATCTAGATGACTATTAGTCAGAATTTGGGATTACCAACACTTCTTGTCGATTACGACGCGACAATTTAGAGATGTAAACTGCTGTACCACGACTAGCTTCGATCCCCATGGGCAGGGGCTCTACAAGGTCTCGCTCTCCCGTCCCCAGGATAACGAAACCGACTCTGCTGTCAATGTGCAAAATCAACTATTCTTCGAGCTGCCTGGAATGCACCGATTCATATGTGTTTGCTTGTTGTTGGCGACAACACAAAGCTCGCCTAGCTCCCAATCTATGATCCGGAATTCTTCAACAAATTGACGAGTTTTACTTGCTGGTAAGCTTCTATGTTAGTTCTAATTATCCTTTTGTTTTCTACTCTGAACGGTTGATTTTCATGTCGTTCACTTCTTGGCGATTGAGCTTTTGCGGCTGATGGGTCGTGATGATCACCAACGAAGGCATCGCATGGTGATGGTGGAGTGCAACACCTATGAGTGGACCTCAAAGGGACAAGGGCATCGCGGAGGCCCCTCAAAGCTTCAGTATTTATTTGTGAGGGTAGTGTACATGTGAGCCGATAATCCGAAAGGTCCCTTGTAGCCAATTCTGCCGACGTGTCGCACGAATTCCCTTCACGGGAGTTTCCATCGCGCAGCCTAGTGCTTATCGCGCGCCATTCTGAGTTACATCGAAATGCATGTCCCGTATTTCCGTCGGGTCCGGCCCGTTTACGACGGCCCTGTTCTGTTCATCTGGCCATTCTGTTGGCAGCGCGAAGCCCACCATATCCACAGCCAAATGGACTTTTGTCACTTAGCCGCAGAGAACCAACATGGACCCCTACATGTTCATGCTGATGATCATCAACAGCTCGGACTTTGGTCCCTAAAGGGAAACAGGAAACTTCAATCTGATTTGCACGATACGTCTCAGGCCAGGCCCCTTGGGCAAGTCCCAGTTCTCACACGTGTACAGGCGCGACGACATACAAAATGGGCCGAGCCCCCCGCAACAGGTTCGGAGGGTGCCTTTGTCTTTGAGATTCCATGACCATATCACCCCCGACCCGACTAGAAAATTCCCACCATGTCTAACCCCGGCAAACGAAAAATCCTCATCTTCTCGGACTGCGACTTCGGGCAAGCCAATGTCGTCCTTTCAACCATTTACGCATTGGTCTGCGCCGACCCCAACGTAGAGATCCATGTCGCCTCACAGCCGGGCATGCACGGCCAGCTTTCCCGCATCATCAAGCAGGTGTCCAATGATCTTGGATCCGCAGCTGCAGAATCTATCAAGACCCATGACTTGGTCGGGCTATCTCACTGGGAAGCCATGGAGAGGCCTGGTAACCCCAATCTCGACTCTTGGGCGTGCGATCCGACGATCCCCAACATGGTCAGCATGCTGTCTGTTCTTCCGGGAATCACTCTCCCGTGGAGCGCAGAGGAGTTTGTCGAGATCTACCGGGACGTGGAACGTGTATTTGGCGAGGTTCAGCCAGACGTAACTGTCGTTGAAAATTTCTTCGCCCCTGCCCTTACTTTCTGCCATAACCTCCGCCCAAAAACGCCGTGGATAGTCCTGGCCCCGAACACGATCAAAGAATTTGCCCTATCTGCGCAACCAGGATTGCCCAGTCTTTGGAAATATCCCATGTAAGTCTACAGAAGTAACGCCTCGTAGACGGCTGCTTTCATTCGAGTAATCATTTTGCTAACATGGCCCAGTTTCAACTCCGCCATTTCTTACCCGGTGCCTCTTCACCAGATCCCGCTAAACATATTCTATAACATAGTCGCGATGATTGCCATATTCACGAGTAGGAGACGGGGGCGTTGCATAAACCACATGAACAAACAGCTGGGTCAAGGGCTTCAACTCATCACTGTCAACGAACTTGGTCTTCTCGCTCCGCCGCCACCAGGGATTCGGGTGATGGTCGCAAACAGCCCGGACATCGACTTTCCATTTGACGTCATTCCGGATTTCATGGTCCCCTGCGGTCCAATTACAAGACCTGCAGCGCCTATCTCCACCGAAGATCCGGAACTCGCACTTTGGCTCGGTCGCGGCCCGACGGTTTACATGAATCTAGGAACACATCGTTCGTTTGATGTTGATAAAGCAAGAGAGGTGGCCTACGCTTTCCGCAGTTTGTTCGACGCTGCAAAAACCTCCCATCTCAACAATTTGCAACTCATTTGGAAGATGCCCAGAGTAGCTTCAGAGGGAGACACTTCCGGCTTTGAGGGCCCTTGGAAAGAAATCAAGGACATCCTCGAGTCTGAAATAGAACAAGACCGCGTCAGGATTGTGGATTGGATTACTGCCGAGCCCAAGTCTCTGCTTCAATCTGGCCACGTTATCTGCTCTGTCAACCATGGAGGATCCAACTCTTTCCACGAAGCGATATGGTATGAGCTATCAACTGCTGATTTGAATGTCATCGGAGCTAACACGCATTCTTTTCACAGTTGTGGAATCCCTCAAGTTATCCTACCAGGATGGGCTGATTGTTACGATTTTGCTCTGCGCGCTGAATTCCTGGGCATCGGCAAGTGGGCGAGCCGCACCGCACGACCGTTATGGAAGCGAGACGAGCTTGCCAAGGGCCTTGAAGAGGTTCTTTTAGGTCCTCAGGCAATGGACATGATCAAAAGAGCCCAAGAACTTGCGAAGCGACACCCGGAAGGCGCAGGCCGTGATCGTGCTGCAGAAGAAATTCTTAAACTATTAGATGGCAATAACACGAACGGGGTGAATGGAAAACACTAAGTCTTGTTCTAATGGTAGGATGATAGATATAGTTGTAGGTTTGGCACGCACCGCAGGTCTTTAAAGTCGCTGTCTCCATCAGCGTCAGTCGCTGTTATATCATCATGTTCATCATCGTCATCAACATCCTCTCCACCATTATCACCAATGAAGTCTCCACATAAGCCGTGTGAGATCTGATTTCTGAACTATATAGCCTGGCCTGTAATCGTCTAATTTAGCACCTATCAAGGAGTCTTGTCAAGGCCTTAGTGAAGCATGAGGATGATGTCAGGTGAAATCAGGCTTTACAGCAACGGCACTGTAAAAGATGTCATCAGTGACGTTCTTAGCACGGGAGATAGTACTTACAGCAACGTAGCCACGCTCTTCATTGGTGACCTTGACGCATTCACCGTGGACTCTCTCTGTGTTTCCGCAAACCTGCGATGGGCCCATGCCATTGCAAATGGCCAGAGGGGACTAGAACAGAAGTCGGTTAGCTTGCACGGATGCTTTCCTTTCCATAGCTTTTCTCTCAATTTCCACTTACGCAGTCGGCGGACCGATCCATACATTGACTCACAGCGAAGGGCGCGAGCAAGGCGGTCATAAAAGCGATGATGCTGAATTGACGCATAGTGAAATTGTAAATCTTCTGGTGACGTAGAGAAAGACTGGTGAGTGAAGCTTTCTGATAGAGTCTTGAAGCTGAAGGGAAGGCTGGTTCAGGGATGTTGGCGCATACAGTCTGAGCCTGGAACGACCGACGGACCTAACTATGTATACATAACTTGGGGATCCCAGACTTTGCAATCCACAGACTGGACAAAACATTTGGCCTCGTCCCCTTACGGTTAAAGGGGGCTCAAGTACTTTTGCCGTATTCATCCTGCTGGGCGCCGTCTTACAGGGTAGCAATGTGGGTTATGGGATTTCCGCAATGTCATGCCTACTTAGGGCCGGTGGGTGGTTTCCTTAATGGTGGGCAATGACTGTTTCCGCCCCTGTTAGTTAACAGCAATGCATGGTAATTGACTCGATTCGGCGGTGTATCTGTAACGGCGGTCAAATAATTAGCAAAAGAAAGTCTAGGGGAGCTTGATGGAGCCTTCGTTATATGGAAAGCTCCGCAAGGGCCGCGAGACTTCGTTGTATGGACAGCTCCGTAAGCGCAATAACCTTTCAGGCCGGCTTTTCTCTCGGTCTCGGTTCGTAATTGAAGTGCCAAGGAATCCCGAGAGGTCGCAAAAAATGAGAGTGCTAACCCCAACACAAGCATCGCCCCTGTGGCCGAGCCGGGTCATCGCCAGGCCCGACTTTTCCATCACGGAGAGAGAACAATCACGCACTCGCCGTATCCATCTTGTGTGAAACGAGAGCCTTAGTTTCTCTAAGCTGTTCTTTAAGATACAGATGTTATTTCAGGAGTTTATAGATAAGCAACGGCCCAGATAGGGCGCGAGTGAATCATCCGATATCTAATTGGTGTTACTGGCCGAAAGAGATAAGCCCCCCGCACCCGATGCATCGGCATACCCAACCGCTAGATCCCCTCACATCGGTGACGTCGGCCCCGTCTGATGTCCAAAAACGCCCTAGCATAATCGATGAGTGCTATCGTCTCCGTAGGGAAAACAACTCATAAAAAACGAATCCAGAGTTTGAGGGTTGAAGCACGGATGACTGCTGGGAGCCTCAGCGAGACAGAACGATCACCATGTTTGCTTTAGACTCTACAACACTTTCCTTCGTATTGGACCTCCAGAGGCCTCCAACTCTGGCTTCTATCCTAACAACAATCGCAATCCTGCTATTATCTTATTTCATTTACAATGTTCGTCCCTTTGCCTCCTTCTGTCTGAGTTTCAGTCGCCTGTTGAGGGGATCACTAACCATGACAGGCTGCCTTTGGTACGGATATACCCTTCATCAAGGGCCTCCCGGAGATGTCCGGCTCGATTCCGGTGTTCGGGCACCTTCTCAAGCTAGGCGAAGACCACGCGTCAACATGCGAAAACTGGTGGCAGCAAGGAAACCCCTCCGTATTCCAGATCAAACTCGGCAACACCAGGGCCGTAGTCTTCAACTCCTTCGAGGATATCCGCCAACTCCTCATCGGCCACCAGAACGCCGTTATTGATCGGCCAAAGTTATACACCTTTCACGGCCTCATCAGTTCTACCCAAGGCTTCACCATCGGCTCTTCCCCTTGGGATGACTCCTGCCGGAAGAAGCGCAAAGCCGCGGGCACTGCCCTCAGTCGGCCGGCCCTGCGCAACTACTACCCCATGTTCGATCTCGAGAGCTACTGCATCCTCCGCGACCTGCACAAGGACTCCCGCAACGGCGAGCTCGAGATCAGTGTCCGGCCTTACATCCAGCGCTACGCTCTCAACACGACCCTCACTCTCTGTTACGGCATCCGCATGGACGCCGTCTACGATGACCTCCTTCGCGAAATCTTGCATGTCGGCTCGGCCATCTCTCTGCTCCGCAGCGCGTCCGAGAACACGCAAGACTACGTTCCGATCATGCGCTACTTCCCCAGCAACGAGAAAAGCCGCCGCTCCAAAGAGCTCCGCGAGCGTCGCGATGCGTATCTCAATCATCTCCTCGACAAGGTTCGCTCCATGATCGAGCGCGGTACCGACAAGCCTTGCATCTCGGCTGCAATCCTCAAGAACGAGGAGACGAAGTTAACCGGCGTTGAGGTGTCCTCCATCTGCTTGTCGCTTGTGTCTGGTGGTTTTGAGACAATCCCCGGAACTCTGACGTCGACCATCGGATCGCTTTCGACGAAAGAGGGACAACTGTGGCAGGACCGCACCTACGAGGATATCAAAAGACACTATCCAAACATACAAGACGCATGGAATGCCTGCTATACCGAGGAGAAGGTTCCGTACGTCAACGCCATCGTCAGGGAAGCCGGAAGGTACTACACCGTCAGCTCGATGAGTCTGCCGCGGAAGACTGTCACGGAGGTTAACTGGAACGGCGCTGTCATTCCGCCCAAGACAATGATACTCGTCAACGCTCAAGCTGGCAATCATGGTTCGCATGCCCCTTATCTGAATGCTGCATATCATCATGGTACTAGTATTCGTTAAATCTAACGGTAAACAAACACAGACAGGAACTACTTCGGTGAAGATGCCGGCAAATTCGATCCGGAGAGGTGGCTCTCCTCAGTCAACCCGCCCACTGAGACGGATGTCGCCGGCGTGGGCCACCTCAGTTTTGGGCTTGGCTCTCGCGGTTGCTCAGGCCAGTATATCGCCCAGCGCTTGTTATACGCCGCTTTGGTTCGCCTGCTGTCCTCGTACAAAATCGTAGCCAGTGAGGAAGAGCCTCCCAACACCGACTACGTCGAGTACAACCAGTTCAAAACGGCGCTCGTGGCGATCCCCAAGGACTTTAAGGTCAAGCTCATCCCCCGAGACACAGCCGTTACCGAGGAATGTCTCAAAGCCGCTGAGAAAAGGACCAAGGAGCATTACGTAGAGTAAACTCATCTAGCCGGTTTGTGCATGCGGTAATACTCTGATTCGGATGACAACATATCAGGAGAGCAGGTGTGAAGGATTATGTTCAAGCAGTTAGCATGAGAAGGGGGCAAAGGGATCTAGAGCACCAGCCGCATTTTCGAGATGGCATCAGCATCCAGAATGAGATAATGAAATACCCTTCAAGATAGTTAATTTTTACTTAATGCCCAGCACGATATGAATTCCTCAGTTCCCCTCCTTCACATAAGCTCCATCAGGGTACCTCACCGGCCCCTGAACCTCCCCCGGGACCACCTCTTCCAGCTCTAGCTCCAGCTCGCTCTCATCCGCTTCCATCCTCGTCGACTGGAAAGAGAAGTTAAAATCATTTTTCTCCTCCGTACTCACAACACTCGCCAGTTCTGTAGCGTATATTCCCTCTACAGCTTCTTCGTCAATCGCAGTTATTGCGTTTTCTTTGCTGTCAGCTGACTCTGTATCCTGAGCCTTACGCCGTACCGCACTTAAACCTCTCCTGGGTGCCGAGCCCCCGCGGGCTGTGCCGTTTTGACCAAACAACTTGGACCAGCGGTATTTGAAGAAGATTCGAATCGCAGGAAGACATACGACGATGACCGATACTGATGCTTCGATGCCAGACCAAATCAGCGGATCCGTAAAGTCCCAGGTCGGGTTAAGTGAATGCGTGAATGGGGCAAGGTAGCGAAGCCGGATACAGGCAGTGATAAGAATGAATAACCCGAGACTGAACATAAGCGAAATGCCGACTTTTGAGCGTTTGGAGGTATTCAATCCCCACAGCAGCGGAAGAGGCAAGACTAGAATAATAAGATCGTGGCTGATGCTAAGCCCCCCTGCAATATTGACCAGTCTGTGGAGATCCAGGCAATGATATGTTCCGAAGTCTCTTTTCCAACCATCCCAGTTGAAACTAATCGGTGTGCATTGGAAAATTTGCAAAAACAGGATCACCGTCATTGATGTAACGATGTAGGTTATGGTCGCGCAAGTTGCCCTTCGAAAGGACTTGTTTGGGAATATCCTGAGGTAAAAGATGAGCACTGATATCTTAGTCAAAGTTATCGTGGCTAGGTAAAGGGGTTCGTCGATGAAGAAGAGCTGTAAATGTCAACATGATGTCCAGTTTGATGCGGTAAGTCTCCATACCTTCAGCCCTAGCGTGAGCTTATCTGGTTCAACCATCCATATGTCTTCTCCAAAAGCTAACGCTCCAGCTGGGTCATTGTAAGCAAGGACCTGGAATAGTGAGACGATGGGACTTACCAATTTGACCAATAACGACTAAGACGATGAAAATGAACTAGATTTAATCAGCGGATGAGCTGCTGAAATGTTTCTCGAGATTGGACGTACACCGCAGACGATCATGATCCAGTCGTCAGCTTCGAGTCGAGGCATCATCGTCCATCTCGCGTATAAGCGTAAAAGGACCGCCAGAATCCCAGCAATTTGAAGAATAAGCGGCACCATAATGTCTGCTTTTCGGGTACGAATGGGCCGTCCGCATGCCTTCGCTTCTATCTTTGCAACGTCTAAGAAGTTGTCAGTTGCAGCTATGATCAATGGGTAGGTTACCAACCTATAGCATCTACTGTGTCACAACGCTGAAGAAGACACGTCTGCATACTCTCCCGCAGACTATCATCACTACATATGCAGGTGTCATTTGTCGCGACCTTACAAGCCGATTGCGGTAGCTTTTCCAGGATACAGTCTAGCTGTGTGCAGATAACGATATTAGCACCATCTCACGAGGTTGAGCCATGGCAAAACCGACCCCACATTGTGGCAAAACTCCTGCATACTCTATTAGCGATGCCTGGGCAGCTACCCAGGAAATTGCCATAAGGCTGAGCCATAGCAAATGTCTCATCGCAAGCGATACTGCGGCCGCTGTTATCCCTGATGATGATGGTAGTGATGTGGGAGAGATTGAAAGGGAAGAAACAAGAGAAAAGCAAGGAGTCGCTGGCCGCGGCCCTGAATAAATCACTCTCGAACGGCTAATAATAATCAGAGGCATGCGAAGATTATGATAGCGGCAAAACTTAAGTTGGTTACTGGTGCTATTAATCTTAGTGCACAAGCACATCGTCCCCTCTTGGTTCCCAGGACGCGGGACCCGTAATTATCCCCTATACTAAAACAGGTCGGCTTGGGGGTCGATCGTCGAGTCAGAAAAGAAGATGTCGAAACAAAACGCTAACACAGAATAAGACCGAGAGTCTCTCTCTGACATGCACTTTCAAGCGACTCAGGTGTGAGCACGGTTGTTGTGGTGAAGGAAACCTATTCAGAAGACAAAGGCCCGGCCTGGACCAGCGGACGCTATCGTGAGCTAAACGCGGGGTTGATGTGTAAGGGAGCATCGCGTGGGTTCGGAGGCGTCCGACCCGGGTGGCTTAATTGCACAACAGTTAGGTGGACAAGAATTAGTGGGACTCGTACAGAGATGGCTTCCAGTGTCCAGTTCTTTGCAAATAAGAGCAGTGCTGCGTGATAGGAAGCTCTTGTCTGTACTTTGGTTTCATAGGAACGTGTCTCATCATAAACAATGAATGTGGTCAGGAAACAATGTCTTACCTTGATCGATCCTCTCCGCGCCGATCGTGATGACGTGTCGCACGGCGAATATTCAGCGGCCAGATCGACGGAACCATAATCCGGGCATACCGCCATGCAGAGGAGCCGGATTGGGAGTTATGGAATCCGGCAGTTGGGGGTGTTCGAAGTCGGCAGTTGTCGCCTCTCGGTGCCTTTTTTGTGGTGCTTATTAGTGAAGCGCCATCTTTGATTCTCCTGTCGCTCTAACGCAAACGTGGTAACGCCTCACCGCCTCAAGCTGCTAGCACACACGTGTGGCACCGCGCCCCTTTGCCACTCGGCCGCGATTGCATCCACTGCCACCGGCAAGTGCCTACTCAGCCATGACAACGTGTTTCGAACAAAGGTGTGCAGCTTCAGTTTGCGCAATTCGAAACGGCGTGGCCAAGTCAACGCAACTTGTAGCCCAGATTTGGTAACGACGTCGGCATGTAGGTGTCCAAGTGTAATTCTCAGGCTGCAAATTGACTTCATCTTGCTCCTCGTCCCCTACTTCGAAGACGACAGATCTCAAGCGTTCGCGCCGGAGATATTGGAAATGGTTTTGAGACTTATAGGAGCATTAGCCTGGATCAGTAATCATACAAAAGCTACCTTATCCTATCGAGTGCGAGTTGACGCTAGTTCTACTAAGGTGTAGAGAAGACTAATTAGGGCGTATTAACTCAGTTTTTCTACCTAATTATTTCTATAGATATATAATACTTTATTTATTAGAGATTTTAAGTATAATAGAGGTATTAGTAATTTTAGTTAATATATAAAGCTATATTATAAGTTAAGTAGCTTTTATAAATATATCTTTTATAAAGAAGCTAATTAAAGTTATTTTTAGATATTTTACTTAGTATTATATATAACTTTAATATATATATATTACTATAAAAGGAGTATAATAAGTTAACTTTTCTTAACCCCTTTAAGTAGTACTACTATAAAAGTATAGTATTCTTATAATCTATAGCTTTCTAAAGCTATAATTATCTATAAGCTTCTACTAATAACTTAAACTACTAAATTAGCTAAATTATTAGTAGTTAATACTATTAATATTAGCTTATAATAAATTACTATTTAAGCTTACTTTAAAGCTATAGAAAAAAGCTATTTATTATAATTATTTTAAAAAAGAAATTCTAAATAATTACTTATTAGCCCCCTTAATAAATAAAATATTTATATTAATAATATAACTTTATTTAATTACTTATATTAATACTATTTATATTATAGTTATATTTATTAATTACTATAAGTATTAGAAGATCTTTCTAAATATTAAGGCTAAAAACCTATTAAGTAGTATATTTTACTATAAAATCTGTAATAAGCTAGTACTAACTTTAGATAACTTCTTAGGTTTCTTAAAAAACTATAGTTAGAAATAAAATAAAGGTATTATCTTTCTAAATAAACTAATTAATTTATTTAATAATAAATAAATTAGTTAGTATAAGAAGATATATAAATAGAAGTTTTATAATTATATTTAACTATCTAAAATAAAGATATAATAAATTTTACTTTAGAGAATACTTTTATTTTTATCCTCTTTTTTAGTAATAAGGTTTTTATATATTTTACTATCCTTTTAGTAAATACTTATAGTTTTAATTTTCTATTTCTAAAAAACTTAGAAGAGATATATAGAAGTAAAGAGATTATTTAGAAATATATAGTAAATAGTAGCTAGAAGTAAGCTAAAGAGAGTTATTATAACTTATTATATTAATATTAATACTACTAATTTTATAGCTATATTATTCTAAACTAGCTAAATTTATAGAATAAGTCTATATAGCTTCTTACTATATATATATTATAGCTACTAGAGGTAATATCCTTTTTAAGCTAAAATTTATATTTTAAACCTAATTAAAGTTAGCTTATTTAGGACTATTATTATCTTTATTAACTAGCTTATAAATTAAACTATAGCTTTATTAACTATAAAATTAAAGCTAGTAGTATAGAAGGAGTTTCTAGTTTCTTAAATATAAGTAAACTACTTATTAACTTTTTAGTAAATAGCTAATATTAAATTTAGAACTTTATACTAACTCTAAGATATTAATACTATTTTTAGTATTTTAAACTTTAATATATTAAAGATCTAAAGTTATTAGATTAATAGTTAGAACTAATCTTAAGTTATATATTAAGTAAATAAGTATATAAAGTCCTCTTTTACTTATTTAGTTAACTAATAATTTAATATTTAAGCTTTACTATAGATTTTTATATAAAGTAATATACTAATTAAAAAATAAATCTTAGTTAATAAAATATCTCTCTAAATATATACTTTTAATTACTTTTAGTATAAACTAGTTAGTAATATTAGTATTATATTTATCTACTTAGCTTAATAGCTTATAATTTTATTAAGTAGGTATTAGAAGAAGAGATTAATTAGCTTTATTAGAAAGTTTTAGACTTTAGAAAGCTAAAATAGCACTTTAAATAGCTAAAAAGAGCTAAGCTTACCCTCTTTAATTACTAAAAGCTTATAAGGTTAGATTATAGTATTATTATACTACTCTAATATATAATTAATAATATAAGTAATAGTAAGGTCCTCTAGAAATATAGTAATAATAATATAACTCTATATAGAAGTTATTAAAACTATAGAAGTATTAAAATTATAAGAAGATATTAAAATATTACTTAAAATAATAGTTATAGTAATAAAAAGGGAGGGATAATTATAGGGGTAAGTAATATAGAGTTAAGTATTATAGTAGTGAGGGGTAGTTATAGGTTAAAAAGTAGGCATACTCTTTTTAGCGTTAACTTGCACTTAATAGGATAGATAGACCTCTATATTGCTTATGTTAACAAGTAAGGAATATCTGTCCGTAGCTGTGCAGTTGTCTGCGCCTGTCTGTCATTTGACTTGAGATTTCTTTTATGATGTCACGAACCATGTGGCCTATATAGCCCTAGAACAATTTTGATGTCGATTCGTTGGTGTGCCTTACGTCGAAAGGTGATCTGGGTGGCATACCAGGTGCAAAATCCCTGGACACAAGAGAAAGAGACCCAAAAGTATTGGATGAGAGAGGCAGAGGGCAAAGAAAGTAGAGTAATAGCAATCGCTCGGTTTTTGACTCTGGAGGATCACTGGTGCTTCGAAGTAGGCTCCCACAGTAAGACGCACCAACTCACAATGATCAAACTCATTGAGTGGTCTGGCCCTAGCATCTCGGAACGCAATGGTGGCTGCGAACAGACTGGTGCAACTTACAGAAGGCAGCAGGAAAAGAAGACATTCTCGGCGTCACGCTGCGTTTTGGCGTTATAACCACCATCCGGATGTTCGTGTGCGGTGTCTATGATCACACAGCCAATTCAGGCTGTTCCCACATATCCAAAGAATGGGCGTCACTGACAAGCCAGCTTGATGATTCTCATTGTTATCCATACCAGGAGACAGCTACGTTTCAGCAAATCGTCAAATGACAACTTCTAAAGAAAACAGTGAGATTTTCCATGTTGCGAGAGCCTCCAAGTACTTCGCCTTAAGGGAGAAGAGAGGGAAGGTGCCGATCTGGCCGCCCGTTGAGTTTAACATAGATGGACCGTTCTAAAGAGCACCACGTCACCGCCAAATCTGGGTCGTAATCTCAGCAGCCAATTTAGTTAGGAGACAGGCCCATGTACGAAACTGAATATTCTCACTGGAGGAGTCGCCGATAGTCTGACATTCATGAGATTCATATAAACGCTCAATGATCAATCATTCGTAACTCGGCCTTGCCTTTCGTCATCACTTAGGACATCGTTTCCAGGCTACCACACACTATACCTGACTACACTTTTCTCAGAGGATGGTGGTGATATTCTTTTAACCTCTTCCGAAAACTAGGAGTTGCATCCCAGATGACGGGAAGGAAGTTGACGGGTTCTGGGCCAACATGGCGTGGGATGAAGTCTTACGTTGCCCGCCGCCCGAACTACAAACAGGCCCGGAACCAACTCGCAGCTGAGTCCACGAAGGAGATGCTTCAAATGGCGAATCAAACAAGGCCAAATGAAGGGAATTCCTTCGATCGAAAGTCCCAATTCCATTCCCCGTCAAACGTGCCGAGGAGCCGAAAACTCCGAGAGAGCATACTCTCCGAACTCCCCGACCGTGCTTCACAAGTGACGTAATCCGGATCCGAGGTCAGCATAACGGGACTTTGGTTCTCCATGCTCTATCATAAATAATCCCGCCAAGAACAATTGAGCCACAGTGACCTTCAAACCGGCGGGCAAAGATCGTCTGTCACTTACACACAGAACCGCTAGACCCTCCAGAACCGCAAACACCGCAACAATGTACTACAACCCAGGCGTAAACGACCACGGTCTCCCCCACGACCCCTTCAAAGTAAAACCTCACACCCTCCCAATCTCCATCTCACTCACTAACCTCCCACTCCAGGCCTGCGTCGTCCCCCGCGCAATCGGCTGGATCTCAACCACCTCGCCCACCGGCCAGCACAACCTCGCGCCCTACTCCCAATTCACCAACGTCACCTTCGACCCGCCCATGGTGATGTTCTCCGCAAACCAGACCCTGCCCGACGACGCCACGCAGACCCGCAAGGACACCGTCAACAACATCGAGGCCACGGGCGTCTTCTGCTGGCAGCTGTGCACCTACGCGCTGCGCGAGGCCGTCAACGTCACGGCGGAGGCCGTGCCGCCCGACGAGGACGAGTTTGCGCGCGCCGGGCTCGCCAAGACCTTCTCGCGCGGGCTGCGGGTTCCCGTTCCGATGGTGAAGGAGTCGCCGGTGCGGTTCGAGTGCGAGTACGTGCAGACGGTGCGGCTGCCGGGCAAGGGCCCGATGGGGACTGTGGATGTGGTGTTTGGAAGGGTGGTGGGCGTGCATGTGGACGAGTGGGCGTTGACGGATGGCAAGATTGATGTGAGGAAGACGAATCCGATCGCAAGGCTGGGGTACTTTGAGTATGGGGTTATTAATGATGCTTTCGAGATGGTCGTCCCTGGGGATAAGAGGATGCTGATCGGGGTGAGTTTGGCGTCTTGTGTGATTGGGGGCATTGCTGACTATTGAGATATAGCTCTCGGGAAACGCGTCAAAGAACACGGATGAGGATTTAGATGAGGCCAAGAACTCATGATGGATATCAGGTTTCCATGGAGGGTTGAGGCTGGCTTATAAAAAGTCGACCGAGATTGAGCGCAAAAGATCTATAGAGATACTATTTCCCTTCAAATGCTAGACCTCAGGCATTCTCAATACCGGGGTTCTCTTCAATAAGATGAGCCAGCGGAATAAACAGCTTCATTGCACCCCCCTCCTTCGCCTTTGCGTTGATTTCCCTCACCTCATCCCACGACATCCAGTACCACCCAGAGCACTTTTCAGGTTCCAGGTTCTGCTCATCATCAGTAACGTTCATATGAAACTAACCGCAACTTCACTCAGGGAAATTGGGAAAAAAGAAAATGGCAAAAATCAGAACTCACCACCGGCTCAGCCGCCTCATCGTCCATCTCGCACCTCACGAACAGCGTCACATAATGCTTCCCCTGCTCCTGGAACACGTCGTTCGTCACGCCGGCGATCTTTCTCGCCTTGACTTTGAGCTGCGTCTCCTCCGCCGTCTCGCGCTCCGCGCAGCCGAAGATGGACTCTCCGAATTCGAGGTGCCCGCCGGGGAGCTGCCATGTACCTACGCAGGAACGTTAGCGCCCGACCATCGTAGGCCGAATGAGACTGCAAGTGTAGAGAACTCCGCAAGGAATTCCTCGTAGCCCATAGAAATGAGGAACCTTCAGGAGTCGGGATTTGAGAAGGGTTGACGTTACCTGCGCCGTGGCTGCTCTCCCGCTTCCCAACCACAATCTTGCCGTCCTTGCGCTGGACGATCGCCGCGACGCCAATGCGCGGGTTCGCGAAGGGGTTGATTGTAGTGACAGACATCTTTTCGTCAAAGAAACTCACTAGCTATGTATATCAGAAGAATGAAATGATGGCTCGTTGAGTGATCACTGCCAAGATACGCGGTGCTGAGTTGAGGTTTAAAAGAACTCACTGACTCACTTCGGTAGTACCTGGACAGTGAGATTGGGCCAGTGAGAGACCGAGTATGCCTCACCCGACTACAACCATCCCCTATGCACCGCTGCACCGCCACAGCAGGCTCACTGTGGCTGCCTGCCATTCCGCCTCACAGGCGGGAAACGCCTGCGAGCCTCGTTCAATCTCACTCAAGTTCCAAACCCTCACTCATCCTTATTCTACATTTGAAACTATATAAACTCGTCCACAATCACAATTGCCAAAGCCTCATTCATACACATCAAGACATCCACTTTCCATTTCTACTAACCCATCTTGCAGACCAGTCCCGCTCCCAAGTGGATTCCAGTAGCCCTCCCGTCGCCCACCCTCAAAGCCATCTCCCCCTCCCCTCCTCCACAACAAGAAATGGTTTCGTGGTGTAGTTGGTTATCACGTCAGTCTAACAGATCGTGCGCATTCTCCGAATGCCCTCGCCTGGCACACTGAAGGTCTCCGGTTCAAGTCCGGGCGAAATCATGAACATTGGGCGATTGGTTTAGTGGTATAATACTCGCTTAGCATGTGAGTGGTCCAGGGTTCGATTCCCTGATCGTCCAATTCTTTTTGCTTTTTGCATAGGGATCGTACTGTCTTTTTGTTTTTAGAGGGTATTAGAGGAGGGAGAGCCAGGAAGTGGATACGTAGTTTGCGTGGAGTAGCATCAGTTGAAGCTATAGTGACATACGATTAAGCGTTGTAGATGGCATCGACATGCTAAAAATACATCTCATCATTCATTCATTACCTCTGCTTGCAGTGGGTATCATTACATAGCCTTTCCAAGGGCCGTCGCGTGAGAGGAGACATGTCCAAAGTACTCACCCCCCTTCTACCAGGCCCCCTTGGCCGGCATATTCTCCGGGTCCATCTCGAACCCCTTGATACTCTCTTGCCAATTCTGCCAGTTGAAATCGTCCAGGTTATCCATGTTGACATCCATTGTGTCCATCGGCACGTCGTCGAAGCGGTTGTTGATGGACGTGAACGGGTCAGACCACAGCCACGGCGGCTGGTTATCGCTGAGAGACGACGCGATCTGCGGCTGGGACGTGGCGGCGATGGCCTGCTGCCTCTGCCTCCGCTCGGCGTCGGTCATTTGGGTGTTGTTGGAAATAGCCGGCGTGGGGACTGCCGTCGTGACCATGGGCGGCTGCGATGCCGGCGGCTGAATCGCGCTGGGCGGGAACAGTGTGTTGTTCGGGTCTGCGGCCATGGACTGCGCCGTGGGGTAGATGTACTCCCACATCTCGCTGGAAGTAAAGCCCGCTCGGGACATCATGACCGTATCAAGCTCCGAGTCTTCGTCGGGCATAACCACCTGGCCGGGGAACATGTTGACCGGCTCTCCGGCAGGTTTGGGTTGAGGGTATGGTTCCACTGTGGACCTCTCATTACTCGGATTCCTCCGTTCGGCGGGTGGCGGTTGTGTCATGGGCAGATCTGCCCGGACCCCGCAGAGCTTCCTCCATCGTGTGCGAATCGCCTGTTGTTGGCTCTCCATGCCGGGCACCGGGCCCAGTCTGGCCGGGATCGTGTCCATGCGGTCGTCGACGTCGAGCTGGCGGGCGGCCTCGGGGTTTGCTCGCAGACGCGCAATCTCTGCCTCGCGATGCTTCGTGGCCTTCGCGCTAAGTTTTCGCAGCGGCATCCACACAGCCATATGGTCTGCCATTTTGGCTATTTCGCCAGGGTCCTGGTCAAATCGAATGGTTTTGTTGACTGCCTCCCAGCCACGCTCAGAGGTGGCTGACCACGGGCGTCGACCGGCCTCCATGAGGATGTACGCAATGGCATGCCACTGCCTGTACGTCTGGAAAAGCCACCGCCATTGACGGCAGCGAGGGTCGGTGTTTAGGATATAATTATACTCGACAATTTCGATTGCTGACACGAAAAGTCGGTCGCGAATCTCTCCTGATAGCTCGGTTCCGTTGCCGGGGAATAGCATGGGTTGGTAGATGACCAGGCTCATCTTGGCCATGATCACGCGGGCGATCATGGCCGCCATCCAGAACAGCGGGTCGTCATCCGTGAAACAATGTTGCAGGAATTTCTCTTCGACCCGGTTGTAAACTTCGATCAGTTTGCTCTCACGCTGTTCGAGGGTGGAGGACGCATCGCGCGGGCAGACACCCGCCATTGCCGAGCCGACGGTGTGCAGCCTTCTCGACAAGGCGCAAATTTCGTAACGAACAAGTGAAACCGCACAATCCGTCCTGCCTTGGCGTGGGGTTGGCGGCTCAATCATTCCTGGGTCGATATCCGAATCATTAAGGTTGGACGGCAGCTCCGTATCGAAGGAGCGATCGATAATGGTAAGATCGCTACCCAGTTCCTCGGCAGAACGCAAGTCGAGGGTGCAGATGGCCCACCACAGGCGGCGCCTCATTTCTGTTTCAAAAGGCGGGAGGTTGAAGTTTGTTCCGTCGCGGTGGATGCCCATTCCTTGCGCCATGCGGATTGCAAGCCCGGTAAGCGTCCAGCAGAATCTCGTGTCGTCCTGGCGGCGTACAAGGGTAAGGAACAGGACGAAGGCTTGCAGCACTACGATATCCGAGGTATTGAGGAAATTGGCCTTTGCGAGGGCCTGTTCGAGCGCGAAACGGTACTGCGATAGCATCTCGTCCTTCTTGGAGCCGAAGTTCTTCTCGACCTAGCTTGGTGGTTAGCTGGAGCCAGTGTGCTAGATAGAGCGGCACAAACCTCCTCGTCTTCCATGGACGTAATGGCGGCATAGTAGATGGAAAACAACAAAGCCTCGTGACCGGCCGTAAGATCGTCCATGTTGCGTCGCATGTCGCGAATGAGCCTCTCCATTGTCGGAATATGCAGAATCTTGAGCAATGGCTCCACGTTCTCCTGGTACACCTGCCACATGAAGGGTATTTGCGACGGCAGTGGATGCAACTTGCGCAAGTCAACATCCGACGACCGGTATCCCAGTATAAATGCGTGATGATCGGTCGATGCGTCAACAGCGTGCAGGGGCGAGTGATCCGGTGTGTCTTCCTGGTCAGACTCGTCGCTGAACTCTTCATCGAGGATGCGCGCCCGTTCTCGAAGTTCGTCGAGCTGTGTTACCCCCGTCAGCTAACGAAACATGACGGCTCTCGACCGACTCACCTCATCATTCAGCTTGGACCAAAACGCGCTGCTCACGTATCGGCTCGTCTTTCCCTTGTCGTGCAACACCAAGCGGCCAAATGACTTGCTGACGCTCGCGGCCTTGGGCTCCATCCCCCTCGTCTTTTCTTCGATTGCGTCCAACTTCTTCTGCATGGCAGCCCCGTCCGCAATTCCTTCCTTTATCGCATTGAGTTGCGCAGCAGTAAATGTCCTGTTCCCGCGCTCTGAAGGCGCTTCGTGGCCTGTGGTTTCGGGAGAGTTGCCAGTGCTCGAGTTCTGGCGCCCGCCGCTGCTTCCGGGGCCGCTTTCCACCTCGATCTGGCCGCTCAGCTCCTCGACGATGCCCTCCAGCTTGCGCAACCGCTTCATCAGCTCCACCTCGCGCTCGGTCGAGTTCTTTGGCGGGGCGTTGGGGTCCTTTGGGCGTGGTCGGCGGGGGGCGCGGCCGGGGGCGGGGAAGATGCATTGGATGACGGCGCGGCGGCAGTTGCTACACGGCATCTGCTTGTCGCAGCGGACCTTTCGCCTTCGACAGGTGACGCAGCTGCGCGGATTGAGGGCAGGCTGGCCCGACGCCGTCATGGCGACAGGTTGATCGGGGGGTATAGACGTTGCGCCATGGCGGCTGAGGGCGGGGAAGTCTGGCGCTGTAGAGGTGGTCGGAGAGGCTGGCGAGTGCTGGGGGTTGTTGTTGACGGTGGTCGCGGGAGTCGTGGGATTCGACTGCTGGCTTGCTGGCGAGAAGTGCTCCATCTCCATGGCTGGCTTCGTGGGCCGATCTGTGCGGCGAGGGCTGTCGAGAGGCGGCGGCGAGGAGAGGGATCACGAAGGTTTGGATCTGAGGGAATCGACTCGAGTGTGACACAAGTTCGGGACGCTTTGGGGCTGACAAATGGTGGGATTCGATCCTGCGACGGCGGCTCTTTGCGCTCTTGGCTGCTGGCTTACCCACGGCGAGACATGAGGCGTCGTTGCGCGGCTAAATGGGGTCTGCTGGCATTATCCGGACCCGCGAGGACGTCAAGGAAAAACAAAACCCAAGGAAAAGAGTACGTTGGTGTTGAGTGAGGTGCAGTTTGTGGTGGTGACGAGTGTTGGGGCTGCTGCATTGGCAGAAAGAAAGCACGCCGACACTCGCTGTTGATTGGGAAAAAAAGGTCCCAGTGTGAGTCGAAAGTGGGGGAGGCGGGAGCGCTGCGGGACACTCTGAGCCCAGCGTCACATCAGTGCAAACAGCGCAGTGGGCCCCGAGAGGTCGGAGCTTCATGCCGGCGCGCCTATGATCGGCCGGCTTTAAATGTGAGCCTTCCCATTGGCCTGCTCACCTGTGCCCCGATGCCGCTTTCGGTAACCCGGCCTTCACCGGGGAACACCGAGAAGACCCTGACTCACATGGCAGACCGACGATCGGTGACGGCTCGGTGAGGTGAGAGGAGCCTCCGATATCCTCGGATGCTCCGTGGCTGGCCTCGGCCAACGTTGAGAGACTCGGATCAGCCTCTCACCTACAAACTTCAATATCCGCCGAAATTTTCAACTTTTTCATGTCAGACCAGAAAACAAGAACACACAGGCCATTGTCCGGTTCAAGCTCGAAACTTGAGACGATTCTCGTCATTGACGCGACCGCGGCCTGCAACCCCCGATAACTCCGAGAACGGCGCCTTCTGAGACTTGCCCAGCCCAGTCTAAGCTTACCAAGCTTGCACAAACTTCGCAACGGTTAGCGTAAATGAGCGTATGACGCATAGCTAACCTTGTTGACCAGTTTGCTGCTGATGTCGTTCTCGTGTCGCCCGAACTCCATGCCCATCGTGGTCCAGCCGTTGTTCTCGAATTTCCCTATCTGTCTTTCATTGTTGCATGGAATCATGGATGCAGCTCGAAATTCGCATCTGCTTGTCCAAGCTTTATCAGCAGAGAATGATGCCATCGATATTGAATCGGTCTCAGAATCCGACCAATCCACTCTCGTTGCCCGGTGTGTCCTTTGAAAGTGATCAGGGAACTCCCAGCTTCAAACAAATGATACCCCGCATATGCAGTAGGCGGAGGCGAAACACATGCTGAGCAGGGTCACATTGGCAAGCTGTGCCGAGTAACAACATTGACAGAGAACGTTTCTGGAAAGGGGAGCTTCAGCAACGTGCAACTCAACCCATGTCCCCTGCCATGATGCATTCAGTGAGGTCTTAAATTTGATGACAGAATTGAATATGGACAGTGGAAAATTGATGCACGAGCAAATCTCACATAGAAAGTTTGGTTTGAACTCGCCCTGATGAGTGTTCCTCACGTGAAGGGTGCCCAGGACTCTCCATAAATCTAACCCGCTACATGCGCCGCAAAGCACATCTCCTTGTTGAATACTTTTTCTTTGTAAGCTAAACAAAGCTTGTTTGTACGTCTCAAAACTCCCCTCGGCCACAACTCCGTAGTAAGGCGATCCTGGCTCAGCACAGAATTCCAGACAACTCTAACCTTTGCGATTGGTGACCTGTCAAGCATCACTATGGAATCAAAGTCTATCTTGATAAAACGACTGGAAAGTTGTTAGAGATTAGGACACAGCCCCAATACAGTTATCTGATGGAACTCAAGCCACATGACAGCTCGGAAAACAGCCCACTCTTCAGTGGCGTTACGCTTTGTTGATCAACTTGTCAAGTCCAATCACGTTACCGAACAACTCGCCCTGAAATGACTGCTTTTACGGTTTACCAAGCTCGTGGGTGATCAGCATCAACGGGCGAATAGGTGAGCAACTTCCTTGTTAGTGCAACCAGTAGTGCTTAATAAAGTTTCTGGGATGCTGTCAGACTCAGTTGAATCCTTCAAACCTGCACCAAGAGGAACCTTGTTCCTCCCAGCTCACACTTTCGTGATCTCTGGTGATAAACCCACCAAGAACCACCAAGAGCCCGAAGCACGTTGTGTACCGTCCCTTAGGAATTTGTTGCCGTGGCCGGAGCTAACGAGTATGACCGGGGCACTTCGAAGGAGCGAGACTGGTAGATAAAGTTGGAGAAGGAGAGTAACGCATCCAACTTTTCTGAGTCGATACGCCGTGTATGCCTTTCATTTCTTTGCCCTGAGCTTCAATTATCAATCAGCGAATCGTTTGATGCCAACACAGCTGGCACTGGAACGTGCTCTGCGATGAGGCATCTAAAGATGCATTATCTGACTTTGACATGACTCGCAACTTCATCCTTCGGGAGGGCGCTTCAGCTCCGAGCTGCCCGAAGCAAGTAAGCAATCCAAGTGAAGTAATGATCCACGGTCATTTATCATGTCCTGGAGGATCTTTGGTAAATGGCATTACCCTATTATAGTACGATCAAAAAAAGCTATGTTGTGTTAAACGCATCAGTGGTAATGGCGGTCTAGCATCGTCTATCCACTGAGTGGACCTTGGACCCTGAAAGGACTGAAGAAACCCGGACACACGTTAGGCAGCCGAATTATCCACAACTCTTTCCACAACTATGTGGAGAGACTTAATTGCAATACGATACAAAAGATCAAAACGACAATACAAAAGATCAAAACTGTTACGAGGCACCGCATGAGGAGTTTCGGCTGGGGGGAGGTATGGGGACCGTGAGTCGGAATCACTTAGACATTGAAGCTTCTCTCATTTGCAAGTCAAGTCTTCAGGATATATAAACAACTGTTTTCTGCCTCTCTCGACTCACATCTCACCCTTCTCACTCACCCCAACTTTATCACACAACAAGCAACCTTCACCTTCCCACCTCACAACTCCCACTTCCTCGAGCTCTTCAACTCAAGACGCCAAAAACCCCAACATCACAATGCATTTCACTACCGCAGCTGCCTTGATCGTCGCGGCGATGACGCCCCTGGCCTCCGCGGCCTCCTGCAAAAACCTCGGCAACAAGGCCATCCCCATCTGGCAAGTGCGGGCCACCGGCGTCGTTGACATCCCCGGAAAGTGTGGCGGCCTGTGGGACAACCTCAACGGCTACGGCGCCTGTGGCAAGACTTCCACCCTTTGCGGCGAATATG
Organism: Colletotrichum sp. SAR 10_65; assembly: GCA_025328335.1. NCBI lineage: Eukaryota > Fungi > Ascomycota > Sordariomycetes > Glomerellales > Glomerellaceae > Colletotrichum > Colletotrichum sp. SAR 10_65. The sequence continues at coordinate 43,503 of JAKMWQ010000070.1, forward strand.
ACGGCGAGATGGTTTGGCAGTTTACTGGCAGCTCCGGCTGCACCGCCGGTATTGTGAACACGGTCTGGTACAGCGCAACCAAGAACCAATGGGGCTCCATCAGCTGCTAGATTTGACCGACCCACTCGGGCATCGGGCGGCTAGGATAATGGAAGGCATTTGGACCCTGCAAAGATGCCTGGAGACCGGATCACCCTGCTCACCCCTCTCGTGCGACCTCAGAGCGGCGGGTGGTCTGGCCGCACCTGAACGACAAAGCGACTGGCTGATGGATTACGTTGATTAAGCGTTGAGTGGAAAGCGTTGGATACTTTGACAACGACCTGTATTAGCTTCTACAGTATAAATTACATTCTGTCTTTACATACAAATGGGCGAGGCCAACGCTTGCATGCATTCTGTCTTGAAAACATTTTCTCGCAATGGGACCAAGTGTTCATATGCGTTAGATTATTGGTGTGGGTGAAATGGTTCATTGACTGCTCTGCGTACATGTTTGAGGGCCCCAAGCAGTGACACTCAATAGTCAGCAGACTCGCTGGTTCCAATGTATCCTGGTCTACATGTAGCAAGTGGTGGTGCATACCCTTGTAAGAACTCAAGGCTTAATTAGACGACATTCTTTACAAGCTCGGAAACCTTGCAGGTTCTCACCCTCAAAAGTCCTTCTATGTGGCATCGTGTCGATCCTCAGACAAACACTGTCAAGCTTCCTAAAGACACACACAGACGGCCTCTGCTAATCTGGCTTTGACATGTTTTAGATGTATTGTTTTGCACTGGAAAGAGTCTTCATTCAAGCCCGCATTCTCTAACATGTATCTTCTTCGCGGCTGCAGCTGTAGTCCGCAAGTATAACAAACCACCAAAATGCTCGTCGAATTATTCACAGTTGGGCCACAGTATGAAAAAGTGATTGATTTCATTCTGAATCCTCGTCATGGTCCCAGCCCTCAGATAACCATCATAAATGCCATCATCGTCAACGACCACCGGTGCAAACCCCTCAACCACAACCTCATAACCCAAGCCAAATGTCCATCATCGTCAAGCAGTCGCCTGTGCCTCACTCACAGGCGCCACCGCCCCCCTCACCATCAACGTCTTCTCGTCCTCCCCCGCCTCGAACCTCCTCAGCATCTCGTCCGGATCGAACCTTGGCCCGCGCGGGTCATTCGCAAACTCCGCGCTCATCATGAACGCCACCGCATCCTCGGGCTTCTCGTACGCGTCCACCTGCGTCTCGATCTTGTTCCCGTCGGGGTCGCGGTAGTACATGCTCGTCGACATGCCGTGGTGCACGCAGTACGCCGGCTCGAAGCCCATCTCCTTGCGCGCGCGGTACGACGTCAGCAGCGCGCCGAGCGAGTCGAACGTCAGCGCGAAGTGGTCCATGCCGCAGCTGTTCTCGGGCCGCGGCGTCGCGCTCGCGTCGTGCAGGATCGCGAGGCGGTGGTGCTCGTGGTCCCACGTCAGGAAGGTGATGAGCTCCGAGCCGTGCACCACGCGCGCGTTGAGGAACTTGGTGTAGAAGTCGACGAGCCGCTTGGCGTTGTTCGTGCGGAGGACGAGGTGGGCGAGTTCGGAGGGCCGGCTGACCCCTGACGGTGCGATGGCCATGGTTGCTGATATGGGATGAGAGATGTAATATGTGATCTCTAATAAGAATGGTAGTTGGGTTGACGTCGTATGAGAGATGGAAACCACATGTAAGTCTGCTTCAGCTAGCAGAATAAAGTTGCGGGGGAGGTTCGCAGCTTATAAACCCACCATCTCGCGCGTGGCGTTCAACAAACGGGACGAATCACGCCCCGGGACCGATTACGTTTCACGACATTGTTGTCTCACGCTGCACGAATTCATTCGTCCAATGTCTTCCGTAGGAGTTCTCTAACGTCCCGATGCCGTTCTTTTCGGCCTCCGAGCCACGTAGATCTGTTCCTCCTGCGCTGTGCTGTCGGCTGCATGATCAGCCGCGTCGGACGTCCGCCCAGCGCACGACCCTAAAAGTCGGGGGCTGACTTAGAGTATTATTCGATCTGGGAGGTTGCACTGTTCAAAGCGGGCGTGGCTGGCCCAATCACTCCAGGTTCAGCGCGATGGATTGGTGCTGTTGCGACTCGAGCGCGTTTCTCTACCCCAGATTATGGGACGTTTTGAGGGTTCAGAGATGGGATGACGGGACCGAGCTCTCTGCGCGGCCTTCGGAGATACACGGGCTCGCGAGCCCCGAGTTTCCGTTCGCCACGGCGGTTACTTACTCATTTACGACGTATTTCAGGATCTCGACTGGCGGTTGTTGGATTGAAGTTTCATGGGTCCCCATCTGGCTTCCAAGTCCCGAGTATTCACTCGTTGGGATGGATTCGACGACCTTGAGTGGACATTCCACATCCAACATTCGGTTCCGGGGAGTTAGGGGTGGTTCAGCCCAAGGCAATGTGCTGCTAAGATTACCTTTGTCGCCGCATTCTTAGCGGGAAGTATAACGATTATATGAACCTCTTCACTCCAACAGCGCTCGTCTCATAGGTTGACTATTTTGACTCCAACTTTGGCTAACGTGAGAGAGTTGAATTGCGAGAACGACCGCAGTGGTAAACTAACCAAGCGATCATGCTTTAGCCTTTTTGTTATGTCCCGCTCACATGGTTGCCTAAGCTTCCAAAGCGCCGTTGGTGATTGACATATTCTCCGATGGCCGTACATGCGCTCGTCTTTTTTTGGCTTAAACTTGAAGTTGGATGAAGGCGACAAATATGGTTTTAGGCATCGTCTTTCCCCCTGCATTCAAAGATCTTAGCATAAGTTTGGAATGTAGCTGGAATAGTATTGAGAATTGAGTGTCGTGATACTTGACTGTCTAACTGCTTCCCCAGCCAACAGCCAACGAGGGAAGAACGCGTAAAAAGACCAAAACGACCAAGACATGAGTTGACTACTTGAGTTGCGATCGGAACTAATTCGCTGCTTTACCGCCTGAGATGCTTGGTATTAAATGCAAACGAATGATCGGCGATTGTTGGGTTGAAGTTTCCTCGAGAAGAATTATCTAAAAGGAAATCGACCAAGGCATGAGTTGAACACGCGACCGGCATCTTGAACAGGGATGCTGCTCTACCACCTGAGCTACTTGGTCTTGCACCCTACCTAGATGAAGGACAGCGACTGTTAGCCTGTTTATATGACTAAAAGTGAGTGGTTCTGTCGCTGCCTGATTGACTTGGCTCCTGAAATTCCTGGACACCACCTCATTTGTGTAGTGGATGCTGTTCGCCGAGAAGTTCTCTCAAAAGGCGTACCCCAAAAATGAACGCGGCCAGGGCATGAGTTGAACACGCGACCTGTGAATCTAAGGGTACACTGCTCTACCACCTGAGGTACCTGGCCTCGTATCAGAGATATGACATGGCATTTGAATTGACTGAGATTGGCCCGAAGTCGTCTCAAACAACTAAACAAAAGGAACACGACCAGGGCATGAATTGAACACGCGACCTTTCATCTTACTGTGTGAATACTCTACCACCTGAGCTACCTGGTCTTGCAAGTAATAGAATACATGACGCTGACGTTGAATTTAGAATGCAGTAACAAGAGTGGCCTTGCTGATGTCCGATCTGCTTGGCGATGTTGTTTGTCGGTGGCTATGCTGCATGTTGTTGGCGACTGCGCCATGTTCGCGCAGGTACTTCTGGCCCAAGTCAACTTCAGCGCTGCTACGCCCGAGATAAACCCGCCGCTCGGTAAGTATAATAACAAATAAACGACAGTTGCTACAGGGTAAATCGTCATCAGAGCCTTGCAAATACTTCACGAAGCGGCTCTGGGGGCCTGCAAGCTATGCTTGTACGGTTACCGTACCCTGAGTGACTTCACGAAAGGAAGTTGATCACCTCGTAGGAATTCTGCCCTGGAGTGACCAACATAAAGAAATGAGATTACAAGGCTCTCACCTTCCAACACCACGTTGTGACTTATCGAGCCATTCAAAGCCAAAGTCCCTCCCGCGTGGGCACGGGGATGGCATGGGCCACTGTAAGCTGCAAGAGATGGTGGTGTGGTCAGCGCTCAAAGTTAACCAAACTCATAACTATGAAGGAGTGCTTGGCCTTTCTGGGATGGACAAAATCGATCCAAGCACTAATTACTTACAAGAAACAGAAAATCCTCATCAGTGCAGAGGCATAGCAAGCCCTCACGCATGAGAGAATACTCAGTTACAGGGAAAACGTGTTTCGGACATGGACTCCGAAGACGAACCACTAAGCACACATCGAGTCATGCGCTGTGCTTCCCCAGCATCTCGCCTGACCGGCACTCCAACCCCCCAACCATGCTTTTAAGGATTACCTTTTAGAGTTAAGCTGACAACGTCCCACCTGCTGAATAATTCGGAAGAAAGCTCTTAAGTTCGCCGCGGCAGAAGAAAAGGGACTTTGGCGAAAGCCAAAAGACCGTGCAGGAAACCGGCAAGCAAGCGTCTCATCTAGCGAGATTCTCACAATTTGTTGCCGACAAGGGTCCAAATCCTTCTGCCTAGAGCAGTTTTAGCGGTCTCCAGTTGCGTCGCGACCCCATCAACTCCGCAAATTCCGCAAAAGAGACTGAGCATCTCTGCTGCCTTGGGCCCACGGTTTTGGGGCTGTCGGTGGAGCAGTCGCTGAATGTCATCATTTACGCCTTTCAGCGGGAATAAACGATGAGAATTGGGACAGTCCCTCGTCCATTATCAGGCTCCCACGTTTTACGTTGAAGGCGCCGTTGAGTGCAACAATGATTTCTTCTTCACGATCGTAGACGAGCTGCTTGATAGCGAAAGCTCGTCCAGCACTCATTCAGCCCTAACCAAGGCCGTACACCCATCCCGGCTTATCGGGACAGTAGTGTTGTGCTGCATCTCAGCCCCGGGTCTCCGTGGAGGCTTCGCCGGCTTCGTGTGACGCCGTGATTGCTCAGCTTGCCGCGCAGATTTTCGTTTTCGTCCCCAAAAACGGGAACCAAGGAACCGGCCGCAGAGCAGTGGCTTAGCCTTCCAGCCAAGTCCGTCTGTGAGACGAGCTTGTTATCGACGGCGGCTATGGTAGCATCGCCAATAGCACCCTAACGGGCAAAGGCAGTTTGAAGCTCATTGCCAAATCGAACCCAGTTTCATCACACCAGCGACCCTGTCATCTCAACTTGCAGGCAGCAAAAGCAGAGAACGCACGGCCCGTAACCCGGAATCGGTCAGTGTTCTGGGGATCCGTTAATTGGCCATAGTGGAAAAATTAACTGGCCATAGTGGAGTTTTTTAGCCAACCAGAGGCTTAGAATACGTCACTGCCGTACGGCCCCAACTGGTGCCGCCTGGCCACTACAGCGCAGTAAGCTACGCACTTATACCGCTCTATAGTCTAAGTGACCCTCTATAGCGTATAAGGCTGGCCCTCTATAGCGCTGTAGCCCTCTACGGCGCTGTAGCCAGCCCTCTATGGCGCTGTAGCCAGCCCTCTATGGCGCTGTAGCCAGCCCTCTGCAGCGCTGTAGCCAGTGGAGCCCTCTACGGCGCTATAGCCAGCCCTCTGCAGCGCTGTAGCCAGCCCTCTGCGGCGCTGTAGCCAGCCCTCTGCGGCGCTATAGCCAGCCCTCTGCGGCGCTGTAGCCGGCCCTCTGTAGCGCTGTAGCCAGCCCTCTGCAGCGCTGTAGCCGGCGCTCTGCGCGTAACCAGCCCTTAGGGGTAGGCTTGGGCGCCTGGTAGCGGGCAGGTGGGCGCAGCTGGCGCAGAGTGGCCACCTAGGAATCCAGACCTCTGGTAGGCTAAAAACGCCCCACTATGGCCAATTATCATTTTCACTATGGCCAATTAACGGATCCCAGTGTTCTGTCGACCGTTGACCGTGGACCAGGTCCCCAATTGCACTTTAGTATCGTGCTTATTACTTACCCCTGGCTAGCGGGCGCCCGCTTGCGCCAAGGATGGTGGACTGGCAAGAAAGGTTTGGCGTATAAACCCTCACGCTATTGGCCGCCATTCCGGGTGCCTGAGAACCGATGGAGAGGAGAGAAAATCGTACTCTGCAAGGCTGGCGGCTCTAGTCCGTTTGAGGCCATGTCTTTCGACATTTGTGCATGGATTCTAATTCGCCTGGGTGCAACACAGCATCATAACCCCCCGGTCGAGCCCCCAATTAGCTCAGAGATGGTCGTGCTCTTGGTGGGACAGGGCAGACTTTTGGCTCTTCCACTACGGCCGATCGCGAGAACAGCGGCCGACGGATCGCAGCCTGCGTCTTTCGAGACTGAGAGCTTGGCCGGGGTGCCCTGGGGTGCCATTGCATGTTATATGAGACCTTGTACCCCCCAAAACCAATACCGTGGCGTCGTGAAATCCTACGCCAAGGTTGTGCTTCCTTCTCGTGTTGCTCATTGTCGGCTTTAAACCACGTTATTCTCTGATCCGTCCGACTGTTCCTGAGATCCGAACCCTTTCCCTTTTCTTCCAGGTGTGTGGTCTTACCCAGGCGATAAAGAAAAGAAAGAAGAAGCGACGAGGTCGTCGATCAAAAAGAATACTCGCCAACAATGGCCACATCAGGACCGACGAGCTCTCCGGAGGGCCACCCAGCCTCGCTGGCACCCAACAACATCACTTCCGCACGAACATCATCCGACGACTCTCGCGACCCGAAGTACCAAGCAGGACTGATGCCGGCCGAGTACGCGGGCCTGGAGGTGGCCAACAACGGCGACGGGCATTACCAGACTGCGGCGCCCGGCGGACCAGGATACTACGTGCCGTACCAAGACAACGTCAAGCCCCCCTCGGGATATGACCAACAACCGCAGTACCAACAGCAGCCGTACCCACAATCGGTACCGACACCAACGGCGTATGGCGGGGACTATGCGGCGGCTCCGCCTCCGGGAAAGGGAGAGAAGAGGGTATGCGGCATCCGGGCGGCGACGTTTTGGATGGGGTTGCTGGCGTTGATATTCCTTCTCGGCACGATTGGCGCGTCGGCGGCTGCTGGCACGATTGCTCAACAGTACGCGGGATACATCCAAACATGCGATGCGTAAGTTCACACCCACTGTTGTCATCTTGGCAAACATCGTCACTAACACATGCCGCAGTAAGCTAGAACAATCAGCAACACAAGCATCAGCCTCAGCAGCAGCGTCGAACTCCGCGGCAACAGCCTCAGCGTCTGCATCAAACACTGCCTCTGGAACCGCCACAGCAACGGCAGCAGCAGCATCCGCCACAGCAACCGGCTTCACGTCGATTCCCCTGCCCCAACAAGCCTCCTCGATCTTCGGTGAGGCTACTTCAAACTGCCCGAACCTGTCCGCCGAGAACAAGACGTACTCTGTCCCCGGGAGCAACCTGAAGTTCGTCCGCGAATGCGGCAAGAACTATCCCTTCAACGACCTGGGATACATCCCATTGACCAGGATGGAGGACTGCATGAACCTGTGCGCTGCTTTGAGCGTCACAACGCAGAGTGCTGACGGACCGTGCATCGGTGTCGCCTGGGTCACTGCCGGCAAGCAGGGTACGGACCAGAACTACTGCTGGCTGAAGGGTGCGAAGGGATCGCCGGATCCTAAGGCCAATGTTGAGGCGGCGTGGTTGTCTTTGTCATGATGTGTTAATAAGAGTTGAGGGGGTTGGTGTACCTGCGATGAAGAAGATGAGACGAAATGAGATCGGGCTGAGGATAAAAGGCTCTGGACGACGTTAATTGTTTATTATACCATTGAAGCATGTTTCATAGCCAGGCATCTATGTTTTATGTCACATTCACCTTAATGCCAACTACATTATTCCAGCATTCCATCTTCAGTTCTAGTCACCTGCTCAACAGTAGTAGTACGACACGTACTATGCCGACTACAACAAAGTTTATCATTACCTATCTCTGGCTGACTCTACAGTGATTTTGGTATTGAGACATGGGCTAGGTATACCAGTCTTTGACTGGCCTCCACTACTTACTTGCGATACCACATCCTAGTCACCTTTGTCTTCTGGATCTTCCTCTGCAGTCGAAAGATACCATACAGCAATGCCTCCGCCGTGGGCGGGCACCCAGGGACGTATATATCAACGGGCAAAATCCTGTCCACACCCCTAACTACGCTGTAGCTGTAGTAATAGTATCCGCCGCCATTCGCACAGCTACCCATACTAATCACCCACTTTGGATCCGGCATCTGATCGTAGCACTGTCGCACAGCCGAAGCCATCTTGTTCGTAACGGTGCCAGCAACGATCATGACGTCTGACTGACGCGGTGAGGCGCGGAAGATGATGCCCAGTCGGTCCATATCGTAGCGAGGCATGGATGAGTGCATCATCTCGATGCCACAGCAAGCGAGGGCGAATGTCAGGGGCCACATGGAACCATTGCGTGCCCAGGCGACGAGCTGATCAAATGTGGTACTATGTCACGTCTATGTCAGCAAGCGGAATTGGCAAGGGAATTGGACGAGGTCCTACAGGACATGTTCAACTACGCTTGTTGGTCGCTGTTCGGCGGAAAGGCCGAGGGGAGAAGAACGTGGCATGCGAATAGTGGCATTATTGGATTGAAAGCGAGGACTTCTATGTTCCGGATTGCGGTTTGCGTAGTACATGATAGGTCGATGTCGTGCGAAGGTATTGAGGCAGTTGCGTACGCCTGTGAGACGGACTGTTGGATTTAGTATGTGTAAGTGGGCTGTGATGTCTAGATATGCTTACCTTTTGACGGCAACATTGTAGCCATCTCTGGGAAAGAAATCAGAGAGATATTGTGACTAGATAAAAACTGCGAGGGAACAAAAAAGAAGAAGAAGAGGTTTTGAGCAATGTTGCCCGAGAACGCTCACTTCTGACGTCGTGCCGGGAAATTCACACATTGAGGGACGCAGACGAGGAGGACGCCGGAGTCCACCTAAGTGGCGCATATCCTAGGGTCCATCATCTGGCCTTTCAACATCACTGCCAATTCCGCATCAAATATTTCTCTCGAAATTTTCTTAAGTATTAGACATTCCTTCAAATTAGTTTCTATTGTCTTTTTGGTATGTTCTGAACTCAGAGCAGGGCATATCATTCAACGGCTGGGATTGGGACTTTACCGGAATAGGAAGTGGGGTCAGTGGCTGCAGCCACGGGAAAAACACTCACTGTCTTTCGTCCTCCAACGTTCCCTCGTCACATCTGTCATCACACCACTGCTAGCAGAACAGCAACCCGGCACTCTTTGAAATCCACGGTCAAGGCTAGTTTTTTACTTGAGTTACAGAGTCATGACGAACGCTGGTCCAATCACCGAGACCGCTGAGTTCATGTCTCCAAGCCCCGCAGACTGTCCGATCTGCCACCTCCCCATCGGAACACCAGCAAAGCTCTCCGGGCTACACGCCTGTCCTTTCTGCAGGAAACCCTTCAGACGAGTGGATGGTGCTCGAAGACACGCCAAGTCTTGTCATAAGCGAGGAAATCAGCCATTACCCGTGGAAGCCAAGCGAGGCCGGAAGCTTCGGGCTTGCGATCGGTGCTCGCGCATCAAATCTCAATGTGATGGGCAATTCCCTTGCGGTCATTGCAATGCGCGGAAACTTGATTGCACTTTCGAACGCTTCTGTAGCGATGAATCTCACAGAGAAAAGGCCTCCGGTACAGGAGATGCTAAGACGCAACATTCCCAGCTGTCGTTCTTCCTCAACTTCACGGGTCCACGAGGGGGCGAGGCAATTGCGCAGGAGATGGCCGCCGTGCCAGAAGTCGCCATCCAAGGCCCTTTCACGAACAAAGCTCCTAAATTAGATATTATACCCGACTTTGGCGACTGCATCGATCCGTCACTTCTTTTCACGACCCTTTTGGACCCGTGTTTCGACATGGACCCGATGGAGGCGGGACCTGCGGACGTGTTTGGGTACTCCGAGTACAACCCTTCTGGCGGCCTAACCATGACATCTCCTACCGACGAACTCGCTGTACGAATCGCTCTACTTTCTAAAGACCTGTCGCAAGTTGCTTCATTGAATTCGGAGCTTGGTTGCTTTGACCCTCTGTCATTCAACGAGGTCTTCTCCAGTGATCGGGTTCATGCGTTCTGCGAAGTGTTCTCCCGGAAGCGGCACTATCAATACCCAGTCGTACATTGGCCAACTTTCAACCTCGAAACAACTTGTCTGCCTTTACTGTTGGCGATATCTCTCAACGGTGCGGCCTACTCCAGATCTTCTTCTGATACCGCGGGGAGCAGGGCAAGGGCACGAGACTTCTACCTTATTGCAGACGCATACATCTTCCGACAATTGGAACGCTCCATCAACGGAAATCACAAGGAACCTGAACCTGAGACAACTGTCGAGATACTCCAAGCTGCGTTGCTGATCGTAGTCTTGCAGATATGTTTTGATGACAGCCGAAAAGGGGTGATAATCTTCAAGCGTCTCCCGCTACTGGTATTTTCTCTCCGGCACTTTGGTTTTACTAGGATGAAACATGATGAGGTGGAAGAGTGGCGAACTTTCATAAAACAAGAGACGCGAATCCGTCTTTCGACATGGACGTTCTTCATGGACAGTCTCTTGACATTATTCTGCAACAACCCACCGTCGATGTCCCATGCTGAGACTCTTGGGCACCTTCCGTGTAGTCAGGCTTTGTGGGACGTGGGGTCCGAAGAAGCCTTTAACCAGCTTAGGCTTGAGGCTGGACACGAATTCGTCTGCTTAGGAGATTTGACAGTTGGGCTGATGCAAAATGAGTGGCCGATTGAGCCAGTACCCCCGTTTGATCGGCTCACCCTTCATCACCTGAATGCCGTCATTGTTGGTGAGTTTGCAGAAGCCTCTGGTGTATATTTAGGCTGACCTGATGTACTTCTAGCCTTACAACCGATTATCTTCAATTTGCATACATTTTCGCTGCATGACACAGGACGGATTAATTTGCTTCGGGCCCTCGATCGGTGGACGACACTCTGGAACGCTGCAACTCATCCTAAACAGCCTGGATCTCTAGGCGTTGAGCGGAACAGCCCCGGTCTAGCACTGTTATCAAGAAAAATCATTGAAGCCACGGGCACCGATACGGCAGGGCAATGCGAATATCTGCAACGCGTCCCGAAGCACGACTTCTCAGATCTTCACCGCTTTATCAGAGAATACTGCTAGTAAATGGCTCTACGGTATATGTGGCGTCCTGGATCGCCCCGGGAGCTTCCATTACCGTCACACATCCTACATTCATATGATACTCGCCTTAATGCCAATCAGATAATTCCCACCACTCGTATTCGGTTCCGGACTGTTGGTGGCGGACCTTCGCGGCCCCCGTTGTAGATTCGACCGATTCTCGGCCGAAGTTAACAACCGCAGGGCGTGGGACGATCCACGACGCTAAGCTTCGGCCGAAATGCCGTGATGTACTGATTTCATCAAGCGCCCAGAAAAGTCTCGATGAAACCTGTGGGCATCTATTAAACTAGTCTCGCCGGCTGAACATTGTATCTGCAGAAGTCATCACGCATCCACAAGAAACAAAACGAAGCCATGGCCAACAAGATCAAGGTCGCCATTGCCGGCGCAACTGGGAACACGGGTTCCTCAATCGTGAATGCGCTGTTGAAGTCACCCGAGCGATTCGTAAGTCATCTCCCCTGGAAAATCCCAACTAGTCTTTGCCGACGTTTGACTTATTCTCTGGTAGGAGATCACTGCTCTAGCGAGACCCGCCTCAGTTGGGAAACCGGAACTTGTCGAATTCGCAAAGCAAGGCGTCGCTGTGAAGTCGGTTGAGTTAGATGGGTCGATTGACACGATCTCTGGCACTCTTGCCAATATGGACGTCGTCATCTCATGCTTGACCTTGCTCCAGTTCAACGAGGAGATGAATCTCATTGAGGCGTCGAGCAAAGCCAACGTTGGTCGGTACATACCAAGCTTTTGGGGCCCAGCATGCGAGCCACGAGGCGTCATGATGATTAGGGAAATGGTGAGTTCGGGTCGCCGCGGAATTTCCGCCACTTGAGTGGGAACAAGGGAACCCGAGCCTTTTGCTAATCAATGCATTATTACCACAGAAAGAGGACTTCTTTGACCGTATCAAAAGCCTCAATCTCCGCTACACCATCATTGACGTTGGCTGGTGGTATCAGCTCACCTTGCCTGCTCTGCCTTCAGGGAGATTTCGGCCAGCTGCGGAAGGGTACTCTACCACCCGCATTATTGGAGACGGCAATGTTCCTTGGGCCCTCACCGACAACCGCGACATTGGGAAGTTTGTCGCCAAAATCGTCGCCGACCAGAGGACATTGAACAAGATGGTCTTCGCCTACGGAGAGGTTATGACACAGATCGATGCCTTCGAGCTTCTCGAGAGGGTATCTGGAGAGACTGTCCGCCGACAATTTGTAGGTCCATCAAGTTTTCATCCAGCTTGAAGACCAGGGACTAACAAGACAATTCAGATAACCAAGGAAGAGTTGCAAGATGCCATCACCCAAGGCCACGCAAAGTCTGGCAAGGAGAACATCAAGGATGTGACGATTCTGCTCAACATCGCCATGGCAGAGTATCGGAATGTTCTCGGCATCCGAGGCGACAATACTCCCGAAAAGGCACGAAGCCTTGGATATCTTGATGCACGAGATTTGTATCCCGACGTGGAGGTCACTACCCTTGAAAACTACATCAGAGGTCTTGTACGCTGAGGGGCATGCTAGCATAGGTAGATTGAAAAGAAGATCGACTGGCGACCCAACCCTTTTGGTACTTACTGGTTCAAATTTCCACCTTGTGGAAGCTCAAAAGAAGCTGAGGCGGCTGGATCAACCGTTGTGTGCCAGCTTACTTAGACTTGCGAGACGAAAGTCGGCCGGGCCCGGATACCCGGGCCTCCGGTCCGAACCCCGTCTTTACATAGGAGGGATCGTCCACACCACTTTGTAGCCAGCTGCGCCCGACTGTTGAAGCCCAGATTCATCCAGGCCTTCAAACAAGATTCAAGCTGCCATGGGCACGTGACGCCACACGCCACTACATGTACCTTCTGCAGGCAGCAGCCAGTTGCCAATCCAAGCATCCTACATCCCACACTTGTTGCAAAAGCCCTCGCCTAATCCCCCCCTCCCCCCCCGAAGACCTCTATCAGTTTGCCTTGAACAGAATTATATTTTTGTGCAGTTCTTTTATTTCAATTTCCACCCAGTCTGCGTTCCCGGTTCACCTGATAATGCGACAAACGTCGGCCAATATTGCTTTCTAACTAATCGCACCTACGCTTGCCTTTTCCGCCATGGACACATGCTCGCAAACTAAGTCTTCCGCTTTGGCGCGTTCAGACGATCATAAGCGGAGGAGGCCCTTAGAGTCGGACGTCGGTTTCGCCAAAGTAAGTGTCCAGTCTGCGTTTAATGTTGGCCTTGTTAGTACCTCAACAACTCACACCCCGACAATACTGACAACACGCCTAGAGACCTAGGCTGGAGGAATGTGTTCCGCAACTCTCATTCCTGTAGGCTAGCCAAGACATCTCCATACCACACATAGCTGACCTTCTGTAGGTCACTACCGCCCGAGATCAGGAATATGATTTATCGTCATCTCGGGCTTTTCAAAACTCACAATATCAGAATCGTGGGCAGAGGCATCAACGTCCATTATGAGCCCACTTTCAACTTCCAACTGCAAAGACATAGGTTTCGGGGGGCTCTACATCCACGGTGTACCATCAAGCTCGATACGGCAATCGCATCAACGTGTAGACTGATACATCAAGAAACCAGAGCTGTATTATATGGGAGATTGTTCTTCCTCCCCAGAATGGAAGATGCCGCTTCGTGGCTGTTGAATATTGGCCCACAAAACAGAGCCTTGTTACGAGGCATACGGCTGACGGCCCGCGTCAAAGACACCCACCCAGCGTGCTCCTACGACTACGTCGCTACCGATCGTGATCGATACAGACAGGTATCAAAGCTCGTATCCGGTCTACTCGCCAATTCATCAGGGCTCGAATGCCTGGGTTTTCAATACCTATTCAATCCTAGCAACCCACCCATTCTTTCACATGCGCGCGAGGAGTGGATTAATAAGGCATACAGAATAGCTGAAGAGCTTTACGTGGATTTCCAGTCCTTCTTTGCGGAAGCTCTTGCCCGCGGGAGAAGACCCTCACAAATGTGCGACATTGTCCACATCAACTGGGAGATCTTCCAGGACAGAGAGTGGATGTCGTTGGAAACTGAGGACAACCGCTTGGAGGATAGCCAGACCATTGATGCAATCAATGCGTTCGGAGATCACTTGAATTGGCTGCTTGAATTGCACTCCAAAGGTCTAGGTCATCCTTCTCCGAGCTCTTCTTCGCTTTCCAGCATCAAAGTTGGGATGAACATTTGCAGGTATGTTGCATTATGACTTCACCTAAGCATACGGCTAACGAAGCCTGTACAACAACAGATATTTGGAACAGAGCACCGCTATGTCCTGCGAAGCTGGTCAGAGATCAGTCCCACATCGCAATCCCACCAGAAATCTCAGACGAAGGGGTTCGAGAAGAACTACATCAAACACACAAAGCTTGAAGGAGGGATGAGAGGCTTCAACTTCCCAGATGAGTCGCGTCACATGAACAGTGTACATGGATGTCGCAAGTTTATCCAGAGAAGGCTTAAGACTAGAACGACGCGCGAAAGCATAAACTCGAACTACTGGTCGGAGCTTCAAAGCCAGAAAACTTGACGACACGATAACTTTCCCAAAGCGCAGAAGGCGATTCACAATGGCAGACGGTTGATCAATTGAGGCGTAAATGATTCGATATATTTGAAAGTTGTCCGAAATGGGGCGAATGGAATAAGTACAAGAGAAAATGATTCGTGGCTTGAGAATGGGTACTCCGCTGCCTGATGTTGAAAGAAACGCACGGAAGTCCCGCTCCCCAACACATGGGCAATATGAAAACCATCCTAGTTGGTGACGGTCTGCTTGGCCGAGCCAGCACCGTTCCAAGTCTCAACGGCGATGACCTGGAAATTCAGCGTGCCGAGGTTCATGCCGTGGCTCTTCCAGGCATTGAAGTGGTTGGCAATGGAGACGGTGCCGCTGGAGCGGCCGCCATTGCGGACCGAGATGTACTGATTGAACGTCTTGGTGCCCTGAATGGAAGGAGCGTTGGTGCGGACGTTCTCCCAAATAGTATAAGAGCCGCCGTCGCTGCTCACGGTGCCCTTCTTCGTTCCGGTCTGGGAGAAGCCGGCAGAGTCCTCAATGACGTAGTACTCAACAAGAGGGTTTGTAGTCCAGCCGTAGACGGAAAGGGTGGCAAGTCCCTTGGTGACGGCGAATGAGCCCGAGTGAGTGATGGGGGCGGTGGAACCGGGGTTCCAGCCAACGCCAACAACGAAGTCGTCGGTGGTGTCAAAGTTGAGGTTGAAGCTGTTGCCCGAGGGAGTGAAGTTGACGGTTCCGCCAGTCTTGTAGTTCTGGACGTAGTTGGTGCGCTCCTCTAGGGTCATGCCGCGTCTCTCAAGAGACTCATTGCGGCGTGCGAGCATAAGGGGGTGGTCAGGCCCTAAGAAGAAATCGGATGGACCACGGCGCTCCACATGAGGAGGCAGCAGCTCAGCCGGCCCGATGGCGGGGGCAGCAAGGCACGGGGCGATAGCCGAGAAGGCCAAGACGAAAGAACGAATGGAAACCATCTTGAGAATGAGGGACTGGAGTAGGCGATGCGACTGTTGGTTGGCTTAGGGCTGCCAAGAGTCCGGTTATCGAGGTAGGCGATCGCTGAATCTTTATACAATTTTCTTGGCATCTTGAGATCTTATTAAATCAAATCAGGGTCCAGAGCAAGCCTGGTCAGTGGATGACCAAACAATTCGAACTTCCGTGTTCAATCTCGACGAAACATTCTCTCTCTCGTGTCGAATGAATTTAGGCAAAATCGGAAGTTTGAGCCCCTTACCCAAATCAGAAGATGCGGGTAAAGACGAACACGGCGCGATCTCACTAGCACAGCTCTTACAACGAATGATGACCCAGACTCACGCGCCCAGAGGACGATGTTTCTACGGAGACAAACATCGATGTCGCAAAGTTTCCTCCTCAAGGGGCGAGCTCGCATTACCCTCTGGCTCATTTAAGGCTGTTGCATCGTGGTGGATCGTCAGAAGGACGTGGAGAAGCTATCGTAATGCGCACCAACGTCCAAGGCAAGCCGGCTGAATTGGGGATGGCGGCACGGCAGTCAATTAATTTAAGCATATGCAACCTGGGTCGCTCCATTTGCTTCTTGTGGTCTCTCGGGCATTCCATAGCGATGCTCTCGGCACCGTAGCCGTGCGCGGTCGTATCGTAGCGGTTGGGCTGGCACGAAAGAAGGTCAGGACTGGGACAAATTTTGACGCTGGGAGTCTGGGCAATTTTGCTGATACGGATGGGTGAATGGAAACAACAATGTATTTGAGAAACGGCAATCAATCCGAAAAAGTCGCTTGGAAACTTCGGGTGAGATGCTGAGGAAAATGCGCTGACAGAGATGGGTCACACGGTAATCAATTACAAAGCCACGCAGGGTCCGTTTGAAATCAAGATCACAAAGCCATAGACCAGCCCGCAAAAAGGAGTAAGAAATACAGCCACGAGCTCAGGAGGCGCCGTTCTAGTGTCGATCCGGCAAAGGCGGCAGTTGTTCGGGTGCGATGCGAGCTCTTCGGGGAACCGTTGGACAGAGCTTCTGGATGCCACCGCAATCAAATAGAAACTGATCGGCTACACTCCGTACTCGGTTCGTACTCGTCTCTCTGTTTCAATCATTCGGGAGATAGAAAAATCTTGATTGATTGACTTCAGCAAAGTAGAATGACGCGGGTCGTTCCTAGGGATCCACGAGCTGCAAACCAAGTCCTGGAAAGCCTTCTATTGGAACCAGAAACACTATCCTTTATCTAATGCTGATGAAAACACACATGACAATTACCACAAACAGTTGTCGACAAGCCCACCGAAGACTTGCCCACCACTCAGTGAATCGCCAGCCCGTCAAGTTTTTCATCTTTCATCCACGCCTCAACGATCTTCTGGAAACTGAGAATACCTTCTCCCCAAGACGACTGCTTGGCAATCTGCTCCTTCATCTCTTGCGTTAGACCTTCCTGGTCCTGGACGAGCCCCTCGCCTGTCAGGTAACCCGGGGTGCAGGTTGGAAATGCTGCAAACCACCGAGCCCGCCTTGCAACTTCGGTTGACCAGTAATCTTCAGTGGCCTTCTCGACCTCGACCGTGGCTTTCTTCACATCTTCAGCTCCTTCGATAGTCGCTTTCAATACGTGCGCAATCAAGCGAGTCAGAAGGCTGTAGAAGCTGTGCGCGTTCTGCGATACTGAGCCGCCACTTCCAGACGCGAAAAATAGGTTGGGGTACCCATTCGACATGGCACCGTAAAGGTTGCCATACTCTGGGCCGTCCCACTTGTCCTTGAACAGCCGGCCGCCACGTCCCTCCAGTGGAGCGTTCAAAGCCGACGAAGGGCAGGAGTCCACAAGCCCGACAGAGTAGCCCGTGGCGAGGATGAGTACGTCAAGCTCGTGCTCCTGGCCGTTTGCCATCACACCGTTTGGCGTATACACTTCAACGCCACGACCGTTAGTGTCCACAAGCGAGACTTCTGGTCTGTTGAAGAGTGAGAGGTATGTGCCATGGAAGGTCGGTCTCTTGCAGAAGCCGGGGTACCACGCTTTGAGACTCTTGGCAACCGAAGGGTCGTTTACCTCGGCGTCAACGCGGGCTCGCATACTTTCCGTCCACGGATAGTCGAGATTCAACATTTTCTTGACATGCTCTTCCTCTTCATCCGCAGCGATGACCTCACCTTCATGGCCCAATGCGGCTCTCATCCCAGTGACTTGGGTCCAGCCATCTTGTATCATATCCTCATCAACCGGCTGCCCTGTAAACGTCGCATCCAGGTTCGCCACACGCTCGTGCTGCCATCCGGGCTTGTAAGCTACTCGAGCCCAGTCCGTAGGGGTTGTCTCTTTCTGGTTCTGAGGGCCAACGTAAGACGGCGTGCGTTGAAAGATGTAGGTATGGCCAGCCCACTTGGCCACATGAGGTACAACTTGCACTGCAGTGGCTCCGGTGCCAATGATCCCAACCCGCTTTCCTTGCAATTTTGTCATGTCGGGGGCCTCTTGCGAGCCTCCGGTCTTGGACCAGTCCCAACGTCCTGTATGCATGACAACCTTGCCCGGCGCTGAACTGAATGCGTCGATGCCATTCAACTTTGGGGCATGAGGGGACGTTTGTATCCCCCCACCGAGAACCAGAAATTGAGCACGGACGGTCAGTTGTTGTCGCCCATGGTTAGGTCCCAGATACTGATCTAGAGTCACAACCCAACGCTTTGCCTCGTCGTCCCACTTTTGGTGCTTGATAGTGGTGCAGAATTGGCCTTGGATGTTCGAGAGGCTGGCTATCCGTTCCAGATGCTCCCGAATCTCATGACCGTATGAACTAAGGCATTGTCTGTTAACAGCGTGTGGTATCACATACGTGCTGGCTTACTTACTACCTGTGCCTTGGCACGTACCCAGTTTCCTCCAGCAATGGCACGTAACAATACCCTTCGATATCGCACGCTACGCCTGGGTACCTATTCCAGTACCAAGTACCGCCAAAACCGCCAGCCTTGTCGACGATGACGATGTCGCTACTGGCAATGCCGGCTTTGTGCACTAGCTGATGAGCTGTCATCACCCCAAACATTCCTCCACCAGCAATCAGGACCTTGACCTCGGACCCATCCTTGAGCGGGACGCCTCTGGAAGCTAGAGCGTCATAGTCGACATAGGGGTCTTTATCCATTCTGGCGAGTTCTGGGTCACGAAAGTCGACGAACTGCGCGAGTTGGTCGGAGCGAAGTCTCTTTGTCCGCTCCGCAGCGTACTTCTCGACTAGGTGGTCTGGGATCTCCATGGCGTTGAGCTGCAGTGTGTCGAATCAATGTGATTGAACTGGAAAGGGGTTAACGAAAAAGTAGGACAAGATGGGCTCAACACGTTGCTGTCCTGGTTTTGCATTCAACCACAAAACCGTGAAAGACGATGCGACTCTTTATAGCTGGACAGCCACTTCGGTATGGACTTGGTCTTCTAACAGTGCCGTGATGATGCCTGCTACATGCTGACAGGCGGTGTTATGGCCATCTCTATGTCCGCGATGCCGTGCGACATGCCCCCTTTTGCCAAGTCGACCTAGAATATGCGGACGTCAAACGATCCACACTTTCACTCACACGGTGCTCGTAAACAGAGTGAGTCTATGCATAAATCAATTTTTTCGGCCGGTCATGCTTGCCATTGGCGGCATGTATGTGTTGGTTGATCCGGCTGTTGCAATTGCTTCACTTTCTATTCTACCCTCATGTCTGATCAAGGTAGAATGGCCATTGTATGCATTTATGCTACCTGGTCTAGGCCTTTGAGCACTCAAGGCCGAGCGAACGGCTGCAATACCATCACCGAGACCATTCTGCTTCAGAGCCTACTCCATGGCTGGGATTGACAAGGTGACGTATGTCGTTTGTTTATTCCGCTCCGGGTCATTCCGATGGTTTCTCTGAATAGCTCACCGGAGGCTATTGCAAATAGTATCAGCCCAGACTCGGCTCTTGTGACATCTTCTTCAACGCATTTGCAACAGTGCCAGAATATTGCACCAACGGTGGATAAAAGGTTTAACACGATTGATGTCTAGCCAGTGGCCAGGAGTCACACAGTAAAGCCTTAATAGCGGCTCCCGCGGGTTAAGGCAACGACAGACGCCCACACTCCGGGCTTTCGGAGCCGCTTCCCGCGGGTTCCAAGGGCCGAAAGAGCGTGGGCCAAACGGCGGCGCGGTCTTGGAGCGGACTCCGCTCCGCAAAAGGGCAACGTCTTTGTTTCGCCAAAGAAATTCGATGACGGGGTGATACATTACCAACAGATGATCAAAAGTTCTATTTTGTGTACGTGATCCAAAATTCAACGTCGTCTGGCATAAAGTAGCTCGAAAGAGAGTGCGGGTATCCAGCGCCGAAGCCGTCGCACATGCCGAGCAACTTAAGACAATGTTCAAGTGACAAGGCACAAGAAAAAAAATGGTTAACACCCTTCCATCTTACGAGCGGGCAATGGAAACGGAGCCAACCCCAATGCGTACATATCAAACCACGAATCCGTCAGGGTAGGTGTTTTGGCGGACACTGTACCACAGTGCAGCAATCGCCCATAGCTTCGATTAGACCTTGATGGGTCATACCAATCTCGAAGGGTGTGGCGAGTGATGAAGTAGCCACGCCGGCTGTCTCTCCAGCACATAAACCTGGTTGAGGTTTACTGGAGTCGAAATCATGTGCAGGCCGGACGAAGACAGTAGAAGCAACTATTCCAGCCATGGGTTTCATTAGACTCTATCAAGTAACAAGTGTGCGTCGGCAACGACGGTGTAACGTCATATCATACGCCAAGGGCTATCATCGCACCGTTATTCGAAAGTATCGACCGAAAGGTCGGCGGCATGAACAAAACAAAGAAAAGATCAGCATCCGTGTCGGCCACGACAAGAAAACCAAGACATCAGACGCATTTAGGTTCATGTACGTCGTGTCTTCCCTATTTGATTCAGACCAACAGACTGACATTGTGATTTCCTAGGGCTCTTCCACCTGAGATACGCAACATGATCTACGCTCTTCTCTTGACAGCACAATCACCCTTGCTGTTAATACCGCTATTCAGGTTGGGTACAAACCAACCAGTCGTCTTTCAGATGTTCTCCGATGATGATGATATCTGGACCTGTCGACCCGAAAGGCCTTGCATCAATATGCTACGGGTATGCAAGAGTGTGTATGCCGAAGCTTCTGCAATACTCTATTACAGCAACAAATTCGTGTTTGGAGGTGCTGATGGTGTTTTGCAATGGCTACGTACTCTGCGTAAACCATCTCGTCGCAGCTTGAGATCCATGGAGGTCTGGAACTATTATTTTGTACGTAGCAATCGGAGAAATAGGTCCTGGTTGAGGAAGAAGATGAAGAAGCTAGCCCCTAGAGCGAAAGTTATCATCAGCTTGAGCGGCCTGTCCTTATGGAGCCTTGACTAGGGAGCAATGTTCCGCAGACCCGGTCCAACTATCAGAAACTTTGATAAAGGTTTTAGGTGTTTGTTTGGTGTGTTGCAACCAAGGCGCCCTTTCGAAGATAGAAGTACCACGCTATGCCTGAGTTTGTCATTGTAAAGTCTTTTTCTTATTATAATGCTCCAATCCTAAAGCTGCTGAGAGAGCCACAGCCTAAATTATTCTCAGAAAAGATTTCTATGATTTTCTGTATGAATCTCAAAAGCCCAAGCCATCTAATGGGCTGTACATTATGTTTGATCGCGAAATTGCACTTCCATTGCAAGCTGGCTCTGTTACGCTATGCCCCTGATTGTAGGCATCTGCTTGAATGCTTGAAAAAGATCTTTACAGACTGTGGAGTCTTCCCACATATCTCTTCTTACAGATCACAACAGACTTGATGCATGACCTATCACATATCCGGATTATTCCGGTTGAGCAAGAAGCCGTTCTGTTGGAAGTCAGCCTCCATGCTCGCCTAAAGTTCAGCTATGAGATCTTGACTCAGGAGGCTTCTCCAGGTAAACACTATGTCGCCTCGCGACGTAGGCCGGCCAACTCCCCGGGAAGAATAACTCGTGAACGATAGCTCCAATGCTTCTAGCTTGTCTTGTTGCCAAATAGCCAGTCCTAATTGACGGTACGGCCAAAATGGAACTCCGCGGATGGGTGAATACGGATGCTTCAATAGTTTGACAATATAGATCATCCAACACGGTGGCTGGTCTTTTGAAAGTACCTCTCGTGGCCATCTGGGATCCACCACTCCCGGATAGGCCGGATCCTGCCACCTCCGTGAGGACGCGTAAGTTTGGGAAGGTGCCGGGAGACTTCGGGATCTTTGCGAGAGAATCGAGCCGCCTTGGATATGATCGACGAAGTCTACGACGGTGAGAAACTCCTCTTTTTGCCAGGTCCAGCCTGCAAAGAGAACATCAGGAGATAATCCTTCGTGGCTGTTCTTTAAAGCCCAGTCCAGACGGTCTGCCGAGGTTGCAAGCTTCAGGTCGAGGAGCAGCTGCAGTCTCCAGAATCCGCGCATGACGCGCTGCTCCTCCATCCAGCAAGGTGGGCTGAGGGGCTGTGGAGTGTACGGCCGCCCTTGAGGGTTCTCGCGCCATGCTTTGTCGGGGGCGCCCCAAGCGAAAGGCCCGTTCTCAAGGTGGCATGGAGTGACGGAGGCCCATTGACTTCGATAATATTCGAGACAAGCCCAGGTCAAGGAGCAGATACGTCGCGCGGTCAAGAGAACACCGCGGATGAGGTGGGGAGGTTGACCACGGAGCAAGTGCGCGAGGCTCGGGGCAGCTGAGATGAGAGACGGATCTCGGTCTTTATGGCATTGCGTGTATTTCTCGACAAAGTCTTGGACCGACGGTGCTGGCGGATATTCAAGGGGCGCAGTGCGGATCAGGCTGACGAGGCTAACCAACGTGATTACTTCGGGTGCCATCGACGCGCGAAGAACATGGTCAAGAGCTTTTAGCCCTGCCTCTGCGGACCCAAAGACGCGAGAAGCAGCCGGGCTAGCCACGACCAGATGGTATAGCGATCGAAGATCAGTGATAGAGAACAGGATTTGTTCGAGGATCTCGACAGGAAGACCTTCCATATTAGGGTTTGAATGAGGTAGCATTCTGAGGAACAATTGCTTAAACTGCAAAATTTGTGGTTGTAGAAGCCTGACATGTAGTCTGGAGGCACGGATTGTTGGTTTAAATATGTGTGCTTCCAACAAGGATCACAAGGGTCAGCCGGTTGAACCAACAGCAAACACGCAGTCTTGGCGCCCAGGATCAGCCGCATCTAATCCGTGGGAATCACTAGTTATCACCTGCAGTGAAGAAACGCCTGAGTCACTTCGGCGAAGCTCAGGGGTACACTCTGGTGACCCAGTGACAAACATTCATGGTCCTGGCATTGGGTGCCCCATAACAGCCTGCGTTCATCGTGAGTTCTCTCACACGATTCCATTCAAAACCTAAACAAGGCGATGTAGGCGACACAAATGCAAGATAGTTCATGAAATTACACTTGATCCACATTTTGTCCTTGCTGAAATTTTCATCCCCAGACTTTATGTTATTTTGAATGTCTAGCTTGCTGCAGTATTTCATGTTTTAGGCGCCGCTCTTCTCTAGCTTTCAAAGGGCATGCGCAGTTGAGCCTGAGTTAGGATGCGAGCCCCGGCAGTGTTTACCTATACCAAAAACCAACCCCTAAACATGCTAGCTTACGTGGAATACCATGCAAAAAGCAAAACGATGAATGCGACCATGGTACCGAAGATACCGCAGGACATAAACCTCTTGATCCCCACTGCGTAACCTCCAGCAAGCTCGGCATAATTCTGTACACCTTCGAAAGTGCTGTCATTCTGAGGAATGCAGCGCACCCACCCTCTTCTTCCGGTTCGCATATTTAAACCATACCGAGAATTCCGTCGAGGTGTAATTGAACAGAGTACAGAAAGATTCCCGCAGGTGTCCCAAACAACAAACCTCAAAGGCAAGCCTTTGTAGACTGGCGCCAGCTTGGCCACAAAAGTGATATTTGGAGGCAGATTTCCAGGGAAGCCCCAATGTCGAAGCCAAACCTGAATTGGAACCTGAGGTCTTGGGCCAGATATTAGTTCCCACATGATGTAGGACCAGGCGCCAGGAAAGTAGCTGTGGTGTTGACGTGCATAGAAAAGGCAAGTTTCCTTCACCTCATATCCCGCCAGATCGATGTCTGAAAAGGGGCACAAGGTATTTAAGGAAGAATTTAACGGTGTGTGGACATCCAGGCCATTCTCTAGGAAGAGCTTGAGCACTTCGAGATGCCTTGGTTTGCCGGCATGAAAACGACTCCATATTCCCAGATTGAAAGGGCCTTTCCGATGGCTTGTCGACTCCGAATGGCCCCTGATAAGGGCTTGGAAAAGGGTTAAGTAGAACCCATTCTGCGTTCTATTGAGATCAATATCCTTCCGGAGTAGAAGAGCACGGCAGATGTCAACTTGTCCGAAGAAAGCAGCCGACGCCAAAGCGCTTCCTACCCCTACGTCAACACTCAGGTTTGGATCTGCTCCGGCATCGAGAAGAACGTTAAATGACTTCGTAAGGCCTTTCGCAGCAGCAATTGTAAGCGGGGTTGGGAGAGGTGACCCGGAGAGTATCTGATTAGGGTTGGCGCCAGCCCGGATGAGCACTGAAGAACTATCATCGCGACCCTTGACGCTCAGCAATCCCATGGACAGAAGACTAGTCCTTCCATCATTTGCGTTGATATCCATGCCATACATGATGAGTTGCGTGATAATTTCGCCGCCCCAGGTGGACTCTGCCGCACCGACGACTGCATCGCGGTCTGTTCTGCGAGTCAAATCGATCCTGGCGCCAAGTCTCAATAGAAGACGAACTGTCTGGATGTGGCCCATTTGGACCGCGCGAGTCAGTGCAGACATTTGATTCCATTCGAATCGCTTGTGGATGTCTTGAGGGCCAATTCTTCTTCGCATATTACTGTTGGATAGATTGATTTTCTCGTTTCCGGCTGCAAGGAAAAGAACGTAATCGGGGTTGGACACAGCCGGTCCCTTGTCTAGTACAAGCCGAAAGAATTCCTCACTCAAGTTCAGAGCGGCAAATTCAACAGCATCTCCGCACTTGGTTGGGAGGTCAACCTTGGCTCCTTTGCTGAGTAACTCGCATACAACGCCGAATTTATCCAAATCACCGCGTTCCTTGCGTTGAGCTGATGCCAATGCGGCTTTGAGGGGCGTATTGATCCTGAGCCTAGCACGATCACATCCAGACTTGAGCGTATAGTTATCCCGGAACATAGACGCATACGACCTCCCAGGATCAGGATCAATCCCATTCACATCTTCGCCAGCCTCTATGAGTGCTTTGAAGGCAGCCATGGAATTGACTTCAATTGCGACCATCAAAGGCAGAGGACAGCCGGTGTTGATGCCCGAACTCTTTCGAATCAGAAATCTCCAGATTGGTTCATGGCCATGCTCAATGGCCAGCGGGAGAGGAGACGGAACTCCGGTGTCAACCTTGTCAAGACCTTCAACTGCAAGCTCCCACCAATCTTCCAGCAGATTGTATAGGCCGAAGATGGCAGCTATTTCCAAAGGCGATGACTTTTGATCGAACCGGACCCAATCGAACGAAGACATCTTGTCCGATCCACGGACCATGTACATATCCCGCCAAGCCACGAATGTGGTGCTACCAGTAAACATTGATCCTAAGAATTCTTTCAGCTCATTCTCAAGGCTGTGGCTCCTTGTTCCCGATGAAGATGCGTGACGAGCATGATTCAGGGTTTGACGTAGGATGTAGTCGCGAGGGTAACGCGCCTTCTCGCCGGCAGGGTCATCATCCGACAATTCGGGTGAGTTCCATTTCCAAAGCTTCCTGTATTTTGACGAAATATGATAGGGATAATAGTATGGACCTATCCGGGAGTGGAGTCTAGAGTGCACACGACAGCTGATGCCGGCGACCCGATAACCCAGATACTGGTCATGACTGTTGTTTTCCTGCTCGTTGCCTACCAAATTTTGCTTGAGGAAGTTGAAGGATGAGATGGCAACATGGCAGTGTGCACTGATTAAATCAAATCCATCCCTGTTCTGGACATATTCTCGGGCAGATAAATGGCAAAAATGCCACAGTTCTGTTCCTTGATCATAGATCAGAAGATTACCACAAATTCCAAGAATATCGTCTTTCCCAAGATTTTCGTAGGGTTGAACTTTACAAGAATCGGGGCCCATCTGCATTGCTATCGATAATTCGACGGTGTGCAGAGGCTCAAACGCACATAGTACCCAGACGAATGCTCTTTCAGCTAAACGGTTTCGCCCGCGCGGCATATCCTGAATCTGGCTCCAGACAATGTCGTATGCTTCTTCGAGGCCTTTCGGGGCTCTTTCTAGATGGTCTGCAATTGTTGATGCGCTCCATGGGATCAACCTTTTAAGTTGTTGGATCTGTAAAGCCGCCCATTGAAACATGCCCTTGCTCTTTTCTTGGAAGGCATCTTGAATTTGTTGCTGACTTTCTGGGCCTAGCTGGCCCCATCGGGAGTCTGAGGATAGTTCGTCTCGTACGAACGTGGAGATGTCTTCCTCGTTATCTGTCGCTTGAATCTCAATAATTGGTTGAGATTGGAAGTGACGCTGGATATCGTCGTCAGTCCGACTTGAAAGAAAGATTCGAATACTTGGATTGACTTGAACAAGCTCATCAAAAGTTGCCATTATCTCCCATCTGTTGTCTGTATCACATTCGTCAAGAGCATCGAGTATGATGGTGATTTTGGAGTAGTCCTTGGTGATCTCCCCAATGAGACTTTTGCAAGTGGATACGTCAAGCGTCATACCCTTACTTTCCAACCTGTCTGGGAGGCTCTTCAATAATGGGTGGATTTTGGGTTCGTCAGAGACAATATCTGAGGACAGTTGTCGCAGAATACTCCGAAAGATATCTTGGGGATTCCTTCGGTTCTCCTCGTCCCTCTTGCAGTAGAAGAATGCCACTGCCTCGTTACGCTTGGCGTTCTCGACAACAAAATCGACGACTCTTGACGTGAGAAATGTCTTTCCAGCACCAGCTAGCGCATGTCAGCGCGGTGGTTTCTTCGAAAGTGATACGTGACAAACTCACGAATACCGTACAAAACAACCAGCGTGGAACCTCCTTCCATCCATCGCGTCAATTTGGTATTAGTTATTAACCAGTCGCAGGTGCCAGCGGTTCTCTTTACTCTGACACTTCGATGATGAGCCTGAAACAGGATGTCCGAGATTTTACGGAGCGTGCGTAGACGTTCCTTTTCATAGATCTGCACGAGAATTCGGTTCACTCGGTCGTTCACCTGACCCAGGGATGTTTGATGGCCCTCGAGCATGGTGAGGTACTTATGCTCAAATCGGTGACTTGAGACCCTCTTGCAGACATCCCCACGGTCAGTGACCTTTTTGTGCTGCTCTTCAAGTTGCCCGATAATTTCTGCGGGGGCAGAACTATTGAAAACTGCGGCCACCTTTCGCATCGTCTTACTTTTGCTGAAAAATGAGTAACAGAATTGCAGAGCGCTCAATAGTCCGGAGTAAAGATCCACTATCTCTCGATGCAGGTAGTGAAGTGACTCCAGACCAATGTGATTCCCGTACTGAGACTCTTCAAGGTGCATGGACTTCTTCGTGTAGACCAATTCGAATACGCGACCGGTAAAGAGAAGACGTGGGATTGATGCGAGGAGTTCCACGAACTTCTGAGCATGTTCTTGTTCTGCAACCAAATGCAGTCCAGAGTTAGCCTTCATCGAGTATTGGGCCATTAAGTATTGGGCGAGAGATCATTCTTCTATGGATGGGAGTGCTTACCTGCAGGACGAATCGGAAAGCAGCCCAAGGTAGCGCCGTGTGCACCGGATCGAAGGAGGAGACGACATCGCCAATGCCCTTGAACTTATCGATCCATTTGATCATGTTCTCGAAGACCGGCCTCAGCTCGAACTTGTGTTTCCCAGCCTTCAAAGTAAAGCTGTGTCGGCCCTTCTCCAGCTCTTCCTGCTTTTTGTGTGCCTCGCTGATGAGTTCGTCGATCAATTGGGCACCTATCGGGCTTTGCTGTGAGTCGTCATTGAGGTTGAACAGCCATTCTTGCACATCCTCGGGGAGGCGCTCGCGGGCTTTGGCCAGGTGCTTCGGTCATTTGTCCAGAGCCTGGCACCTGCTTCTTCTAGCGAAAATTGCTGAAGAGGTCGTTAGAGCGGGGAGAGAGAGGTGATCGCCTTCGCGTGTGAAAGCAGCAGGACAGGATCCTCCAGTCATCAAGCTGACATGGTCTGACGCGCTGCAAATGCAGCTTGCTGGAATGAGCTTAGTGCGACAACTCCGAACCCCAGCATCAGCATCTCCCAAATTATGCCTTGCCGCAGTCGTGGCGATATGAGTGGCTGTCTCTCTGAGCAGTGGAAGAGCGCTCCAGTCAGCACTTCGGGCGATGATGCAAGGACCTGCTTCTTATCTCTGATAATAGATTCAATAGTGATGATATACGATATTCAGCGAGGATAAGACTGGAGCAAAATATTAATCGGAATCACTATAAAAATGACTGCTGCGCCCTGGCTTCTATGATACAGTCAACGGAGACTATGCCGCCGACAAAGGTACTGGAGCAAAAGAGAGTATCACCAGAAAAAACAAACAAGACAAAAGCAAGATCATGACCCCTCAGAAGGTTACATGCCGATCCCTGGAAAAGCCACCCGTTCCTGAACGCCCTATGCTTGGCCTCTTTTTTTCTTCTCAGCACGTGCCCAACATATCTCTCTGGCATCTCGTCATTGCATGCGGCATTTTGATGCGGCGTTAGGGGACAAGTCACCCTACTCCTTGTCCGCTGGCTTGTCTTCGGGCTTCTCGTCCACATCCATCTTGTCTTCTTCGGGTTCCGGCGCCTTTTCTTCTGGCTTCGCGGTGGTCTCCTTGTCCTTCTCGGCAGACTCCTTCTCCTCGGCAGCCGGCTCTTCCGCAGTAGATTCCTTGGCTTCGGCCTTCTCTGGCTCTGCGGCTTCGGGCTCTTTACTGGCTTCTTTCTCGGCCTCCTTTGCAGGTTCCTTAGCAGCTTCCGTGGATTCCGCAGCCTCTGCCTTGTCAGTCGTCTCTGTTGAGGCAGGCTCAGCTGGCTCGGCAGATGGTTTGCGGGATGCAGGTTTATCTTCCTTATCCTCCTTTTCGGCCACCTTCGCGGGTTCCGCCTCGGTCTCCTCCTTCTTGATGGTAGTCGTGGGCTCGTCAGCATCGACGCTATCCTCCATGCCGACATCTCCATCGCCGTCGACGATCTCCTTGGGAGCTTCAGGAGCAGCCTCCTTTTCGGCAGCCTTCTCCGATGACTCCTCTGTGTCGACGGGGTTCTCGAGGGTAATATCGGCGTCGACAATCGGCTCAGCATTGGGGGCTTCCTCGTCGGCGGCTCCGTTGACGGGCGACGCAGCGCTGCTGTTGGCTTCGGTCTCCTTTTGTTTGAAGTCGCGGAACGTGCGCTTCTTTGCGTTACGAGGGCGGGTGATGCCGTTTGCCTGCTCCATATCTTCGTCGTCGCTGTCTTCGAAGTCGGCCTCGTTGTTCGTGCGCTGTTCCCAGCGGCGTTGCGTCATGCGCTCGTCGGGGTGCTCGTCGTCGTCCAAGTCGTTCAACTCGGCCTCCTCTTCGTCCGTCATGCCACCAGGTAGTGGTTGACGGGGCACATCCTGCATTTGGACGGATGGAACGGGTTGTGTGTGTCGCAGGTTGTCAATGACGGCAGCCTTGATCTTTTCGAGGTATTCGAAGCTGTTGGAATTCTCCATGTTGGAGGGTCGGACGTTCAACTCGAAATCGGGCGCATAGTACTGGGAAGAGTTAGCCATGTTATGGTCAAAGAATTGAAAGGAACCTACTTCGTAGTATTCGTTGTAAGGCAGCGTCCTGGGCAGGTGCTTGCCGACGAGAACACCAGTCTCATATGCCCAAGTACGGGCGACGTTACGCATGGTGTAGCCACCACCGCCAAGAACAAGGGTAGGCAACCCAAAGCTCTTGACGTATCCGACGCAGTTGGCATGGCCCTCCATGCTGAGGTTGAAGCAACCCAAACGGTCTCCACTGAGACTGTCACCTCCGCATTGCAGAACGACAGCCTCGGGCTGGTAGAACTTCATGACGTGTTCGATAACGGGTTCGAAAATAGACTTGTACGAGTTGTCGTCGATACCATCGCGGAGGGGGAAGTTGACGGCGTAGTACTTGCCGGTACCGATGCCGATGTCGCGCAGCTCACCAGTGCCAGGGAAGTATTCGCCGTACTTGTGGAAGGAGACGGTCATAACACGGTCGGTCGTATAGAAGGCCTCCTCGACACCATCTCCGTGGTGGACGTCAATATCGATGTAGAGGACGCGCTTCTTGAATCGAAGGAGTTCGAGGATACCGAGAACAATGTCTGTAGGCTGTTAGCTGGCGCGCGTCGCGGGCATGATAGAGTGGTCTTGTGTACCGTTGACGTAACAGAAACCACTGGCTTCGCTCTTCTTGGCGTGGTGGAGGCCACCAGCCCAGTTGACGGCGATGTCGCACTTTTGGCGGTTCAGGCGGGCGGCGCCCTCCATGCTGCCACCGGCGCTGATGCCACAGAATTCGAAGAGCCCGTCAAAGACAGGACAGTCGTCTCCGACGTTGTATTTGCCTTGCTCCTTCTGATAGGCGTCCATGTTGTCGGGTGTGACCTTTTGCAGGAAGTCGATGTACTCGTCCGTGTGGAACTGGGTCATTTCACCCCTAGTCGCAGGCTTTGCGCGCTACAAATGACAAGTCAGCAGCGATCGCTTCGGTTTCGCAGGCGCATGACGTACGTAGATCTCCATGTTCTTGAACAGGTCGTAGTGCATGATCAGACTGTGGGCAAGGCGAATACGGTGCGGCTTCATGGGGTGACCGGTAACGTAGGCATAGTTGCCAATGTCGGAGTCGTAGAAATATGCGACCTTCTTTGGGGACGACGAAGACCCATTGGCCAGGGCCACCGATCCGAGAGGTGACATGGCGTCGGTCGTTGGGGATATTCTGTGGTTGTGTAGTATATTCGATCGATCGTGATGATTGGAATTTGGTGGTGGAGTGGTGGTGGAGGGAAGGATGGGAAAGGCGAGCGAAGGCTGCGCGTGGGCGTGGAAGCTCTGATCGGCTCGGCCCCAGATTTCCCAAGGCTGGGTGCACCGAAAAAGTCAGGCCAATGGGCGCCACGGATGACAGGCCAGGGGTGCAGGCTGTTGGAGGAGCTTTTCGTCCAATGAGGTAATTGGATCACAGCGAGGTGAGGGACGGCAGGTGAGATATTCCGACCAACAGTGTTGTTTGATTCGTCAGCAGCAGCTGGGAGGTGCCAGCCGACATCGCCCAATCAGCGCCGCCGGTGGGGAAGCGGCAAGGTGCTGAGGATGGAGGGGCTCAAAGGCACATTACCGGCAGCAGTACGAAACACATCAGGCAGTCTGTTTATTTTCAGAAAAAAAAAAAAGAAGAGATAAATGCTTATCAGACTTGCGTTGTTGCGTACTTTTATTCCAATCTCACATTTTATTTTGGCCTTGCCGCGATTGTCTTTTCGACCTGGAAGCGTGGCTCCGGATAAAGCAGGCGGTGTGGCTGGGATTAGGCGCATGCACGAATGCAGCCCACCTGTGGCTTTGCAGTGATGTCAAGCCACAACCCCTCGAACTTGGTACTTCGACACTGTCACTCAACAATCGCAACACGACGCGCGACAAGCTCAAAATATTATTTGAAGTCAAGTCGCCGATCTGCTGGTTCAAATCATTCGGCATTAATAGTTGTTTTAACGAGAACAATTGATCGAGAAATACCAGCGCCGCTGCCACACGTGACTGTTTGTCAGCTGTGCGGTACGTACCGGACCGGGCTAGCTCCGCCGGGTCCTTTTTCGCCAGGCTGCTCAGAGCTGTCGTCAACATCTCACGAGCCAGCTGCTTCCATCCAACTCCATCACCTCAACCGCCTCCCTCCGCACCCTCTACGAACGAACACCTCCCAACCCGCGACACCCCCAATCCGAATTTTCCACCAAATCCCTCCATCATACACAGATCATCACAATGGAGCGCTTCCGCAACATGCTCCAGTCCCAGGGTCTCGGTGGCCTGGGCAGCCAGCCCGGAACGGTAAGAGCATCCCACCTTCTGAAGCTACCAGGATAGCTACGACGACAGCATCGCCCTCGACCACGTGCTGACTTTTGAATGCAGGACAACACACAGCTCATCGATAACTCCGAGACCGTCTACATCTCTTCCCTCGCCCTCCTCAAGATGCTGCGACACGGCCGTGCTGGTGTTCCTATGGAAGTCATGGGTCTGATGCTGGGAGAGTTCGTCGACGACTTCACGGTGCGCGTGGTGGATGTCTTTGCCATGCCTCAGAGCGGTACCGGTGTTAGTGTAGAGGCCGTCGACCCTGTCTTCCAAATGAAGATGATGGACATGTTGAGACAAACCGGAAGGTAGGAATGCACCTCGACGCGACCTCGAAGCCATTACTGACTAGCAATCGACAGACCCGAAGCCGTCGTCGGCTGGTACCACTCCCATCCTGGTTTTGGATGCTGGCTCTCCTCCGTCGATATCAACACCCAGCAGTCTTTCGAGCAGCTGACCCCTCGCGCCGTCGCCGTCGTCGTCGACCCCATCCAATCCGTCAAGGGCAAGGTCGTCATTGACGCCTTCCGCCTCATCAACCCCCAGTCGCTCATGCTTGGTCAAGAGCCTCGTCAGAGCACAAGTAACTTGGGACACCTCAACAAGCCCTCAATCCAGGCTCTGATTCACGGCCTTAACCGACACTACTACTCGATCGGCATCAACTACCGGAAGACGGCACTGGAGGAGAACATGTTGATGAACCTGCACAAGCACGTCTGGACCGAGGCGTTGGAGATGAACGACTTCAGGGCCGAGGCAGACTGCAACAAGGAGCGTCTGGAGCGTCTCGTCAGTCTGGCTGAGGGCTACGAGAAGCGCGTCAAGGAGGAGACGGAGCTCACCAAGGACCAGCTCAAGACCCGCTACGTCGGCAAGCTTGACCCCAAGAAGCATTTGGAGGACGTCGGCCAGCAGTTGATCGAGGACAACATCGTTTCCGTGTCGAGACAGATGATCGACAAGGAGGCGACAATGCCCAAAAAGGACGGTGCCAAGGGCCAATCAAACGGCGATTCGATGGACGTGGAGGAGGAGTTGTGAGTGGGAACGGGCCACAATTCGGGGGCGGTCCAGAGGCGGGATACCAGGACTTTACCGGAACTGTACGATTAGGCGTTTGGGTGGTTGGGAACGCAACGACTAGAGACCCCGCCAGGCATAAGACGAACGATTTTACAAAACCAATTGCATCGGATTGAAGAACAACCGCCGTGGTCGAGATGGTTATGGGCGGTTCTTTGTTCATCAACAAGTCCCAGTTGCGATATTCTCCGCTCTTCTCTCGTGACTGACAATGGCCCAGAACAACGTAGAAGCGCTACTATGACTCCATTGTCCAGAGACAGCGACAGTGCTCAGACACTTGAGTAGTCGACGGGCATCTCTCAAGCTTTTACTTATATCGTGTACAGCACCAACTTGACCATGGCAGAGACTAAATCAAATCGCGAAAAGCGTCACTGCAATCTTCGGCAACAAGCACTTTATCAAATACCCCTTCTCCGGAATCCCTCAGACGTCCACGGGATGCGACGTCGCTATCGTTCGAACACCCTCAGCCGTCTCTTTTGTCTCCCCCGTCTTCGGCCGCCTAGCCAGGCCAGCGAACATCATTCCACCAGATCTGCTACACAGTCTCCAGGCAACAACCGCGTGAAAACCTCGACCATCTCTCGCGCTGAGAAGATTAAAGCTTTCAGCCTTCTTCCGATTCCTCCATATTGGCGATACAAACGGCGCCCTCCCCTACCCCCACCCAGGTCCGACTACAGCTACCAAGCCTTCTTACTAGATACGTCCGCAACCATGCAATATGCTCCGTCGATCGCAGACAGCCAGTACACCGATGTCTCTCTCCCTCCATCACCTCCTCTTCGCATGTCGAAATTGACCTTGTTCGAAGTACTCCACCGTATCGGTCACGCCTTCTCCCACGTGCAGTACGCCGTCTGCGGCACCGCTGCCATGGTGGCCTTCGGCTTTGGCAGGCGCAAGCCGACGCATGTCAGCATCGTCTGCCCATCCCACACTAGAGACGTGCTGGCCTCATGGGCCGTAGCCGGCGGCATGATGTTATATCCATCCAACCCCAACGACATCGGCGTGCCTGTTGATGAAGACATATGGACGATTCAGGTCAAGTACCTCGAGACGGACGACAATCACAGGTTCGAACGGCTATACGCTTGTCACTTCAATTTCGGGTGTGATGATGTTACCACGGCGGTCTTGACCCCGGCAGCTCAACTCGAACAGATTGCCCAGGTGTACATCAACCCGCGGTACAATCAGAGTTGGCGGTACAAGGAGAGGTTGGGAGGCGATGCCATCTGGCTATTGGAGCAGATGTGTAAGGAGGGCGTCAACAAGTTTGGTATGAATTTGAGGAATGCGAACATCCCGACAATTAGGGACCAGAGGTTTTGGCTTGTCTTCACGACGGCGCATCCCGAGGCTGTGGGATTGTTTTACGATGCTGGGTTGAGGGATGAAGAGGAAGAGGTGAGTATCAGCGAACGGGGAAATCGACAAGAGTTTGAGCATCAGCATGAGCAAGGCCATGCACATACGCAAGAGTATGAACAAGACCATGCGCACACGCAGGAGTACGCGCACGAGTATGAGCAGGAGTATGAGCGGGAGATTGAGCAAGAGTATGATAAGGATCAGGGCCCTGAGCAGGAGCAGGTACGAGTCGAATCGCCAGTGTCACCGCATGATCCACCTCCAGAGCAACCCCGACGCAGAGAGGAGAGCGGGCGTTCGAGACGCAGATCATCTCGGGTCCGTTCCCGCTCCCGCACTCGCACCGACCAGGGACCTCGCCGCCGGCGACGACCTTCTGAACATGGACCGATCTTGACCCGGGCGGAAGAGAGACGGGTTGCCATGGACAGAGCACGGGCTCGTGGCCAGGTCAGACGTCGCAGCTCGCAGGAGCCGAACAAGTTTTCATTGAGCGGCGCTCTCGATAGCTTGCTTGGCGGTGGCCATCGGGATGGATACAGAAGATGATCGCTTGGTGAGTTCACCTTTCGACTTGTTGAAAAATGCGCGATTGGGAAATGTTTTTGCTCGAGTTGTCTGATTGTTTTACCTCTGGTTGAGGTTTCGCTGTGTAAATGATTCTACAAAGGAGATGATTCCGAATCCCCTTTCTATTGTTTACGCCCGCCTTTGATCATCCTGTTCCCGTGCATGATCCCCTTTCAGAAAACCCGCTTCGCTGGTATAACAAAAGAAACAATCCCTTCCTGTACCCGCCGCCCTGATTCCCCGCGAATTGCTCCGCACATGGTCGTCGTCATCTATCCCGTCTATTACCCCATTACTGTCTTCCGTATCCGTGCTGGGTGTACTGCTGTCCGTATGTCTGCTGAGGGTATGCCGGCTGGTACGCCTGCTGCTGAGCGTACTGCTGCTGTTGCTGGTGGGTGTATCCCTGCGTCTGCTGTCCGTAGGCCGCGGTCGCGTACCTCTGCTCCTCGCCGTTCTTCCTCTGCTCGCGGCGCACCTCCTGGATCTGCACGCTCTCAACGCTCTGGTCCTCACAGCGGCTCTCAAGGGGCGCGGCGTCGTGGCCCATGGCGCCGCGGCGGACACCGTTCTTCTTGAAGTAGCGGAAGTCGAGCCAGGCGATGATGGTGGCGTAGCCGGCGATCATGGAGAGCAGGATGCCGAGGACTACGACGACCCAGCCGATGGTGCAGGAGGTGCCGATGCAGGACTGCTGGGTTTGGGACTGGATGCCCATGTAGACGACGGCGGCCCAGAAGACGATCTCCATGGCGTTGAGGATGAGGTTGGCCTTGAGCGAGGCCCAGCGGTGCAAGGCGGGGACGTGTTCGGTGAGGACTTGGTAGAGGATGATGGCGAGGGACTTTGCGGACTGTGGGGAGGGAGAGTATTAGTTGAGTGTTGGTTTGGAGGTGGGGATGGTGGGAGGAGGAGGCTTACCATGCCCAGTGCCATTGTGCCCGATCTACCCCTGGGACGGTTCGGCATGAAGATGCGTGCTACTGAGAGACCGAGGGCCGCTGCTACGAGGAGGAGCTGGACCATGTGGATGGGGAACTTGAGTTTGCTGGAGAAGAGGGCGTTCATCTTGGCGGTGTTGGTGTTGGTGATGTTCGAAATGGGGTTGGAGTGGGTATCTTTGTGGTGTTGATGGTATCCAAGATTGGTGATGTTCGGATATCAGACTCTTGCAAGGCAAATGATAAAATTGGAAGATTTATGAAATGGAAATCTTGAGCCTTGAGTCTCGTAGACTGTGTTGAGTTGTCTTGTGTGAGTGTCTTGGTGTTCTTCCAAAAAACATCAACACATCGCCGGGCCTCATGGCCGTCTATATACCAAGACGAAATCCGCATTGCATCTTTTACACGTATTCGGTAGAGTTTGATACCTCAATTCCCATAACACCGGGCCTTTTCGCTCGTCAATCTCCAGGGAACAAGCACAGCCATCAGCCGCAGCCTCTTTTTTCGGCGGGTTTGCGGGCTGGCTGGAACGGATCTTCTCACGCACAATTTGCAGTGGTTCTGTTTCGGTCTCGGTTTTTAGGGGGCGGGTTGGGCAATCGTGGTTATCTTACGCAGTAATACAAACAAGGCCAGACACTCACTGCGTTGGCGCTAATACTGGATAACGTGCTTCTTCTTCTCCCTGGGCCCTGCACAAAGTGGGAACACAGCCCCAAAAATGGTCTCTTCGGTCTCGGTTTCCCACTGCATAAGCCACCGGCCGAATTGATGGCACTAACATCTAAGCATACGCGTATCCACCGAATAGAGTTAACCCATGGATGGTCTTCTCCCCCTACTGACGGATCTGCCCTTTCTTCGACTCATTCTTTGAAGCCTGAGATTTTCATTTCTCATGTCTGACGGGATCCATAATTTCCCGCCCTGTCCGTCTGTCAGAACTTCACTGCCGCCTGCCAAGACGAGGTGACACGCCAGCAGCGCCAGCAGGCTGGGCCCAGGCTTCTGGAACGACCGCACACTCTCACACGCGCACCCCTGATGGGCCCCGTTTTCTGGGCTCTGGCGGGCTACAGATTGGCGCGGAGTATCATTTGGGACGATCTGGCGGGCCTGGTTGAGTCTGCCTCTGCATGGGATGGAAATGCGCCTTGCGCTCAGGTGTGGGGGCACATGAGGTTTCTGGTATTAGAGAAAGCGAGGTGCATGGGGGCTGGACGCTAACAGATGAGTCTGAGGCTCGGTTTCGATGTTGATTGCTAGGAGATTATTGATAATCAAAAAAAGGCTTTCTGTTGTAGGATCCGGTTTTTAAGAAAATTTCTCCCGGATATTGTTGGCTTTGCCACGATGGACGGCTTCTAAATCTCCTCCTCAACCCGAGCCCTGTTGTTCACGAAGTTGGTTGGCTCACATACGAGAGCACGTCGGATTTTAGGTTGTCAATAACCAGGTCTTTTTCTTGTTATCTACTCGACTTTCAATACTTCGTACTTCATACTTTCAGCCCGTCGAAAGTCTCTCGGCTGGCGTGGTTGCCGACCTTCCCTCTTCGTTGATGGCGTTCTGCGTTGTCAAGTACCTGCAGTGCCGTTTTCCGGATTATCCACAAGTTCCTCCATTCGACCCCAGATGTTCGTTAGGCAGGGAAGATGCTTATTTGTAAGTTTAATGTTGCTAGCTGACTTTTGAGGGTTCGTTACGCCGAGTACAGGTTGCTGACCGGAAGTTCGGATGTTCGGATCAGGTATCGCAAGTTCGGGGTTCCGAATAGTGAGTCCAATGCTCCCAACAGCATCGACGGCCAGCTAGCAACGAAGACTTTAGGCTGAAGTTTTCCACTGGACTATGATCCAATGAGATCCAGTTCTTCGTTCGAACCGGTAACGATATGCGCTAGCGTCCAGCCTCTTGAGTCTCAACGTTTTGACTAGCGTGAGGTTATCATAACCATGTTGGCTGTTTCATTCGTTTTCATATCCTTCACCGTTCTTCTGCTAGACTTTAACCGTAGCGGAAGCAAATTTGCCCATTGGATCCCCTTCCATGGACAACTGGCGCCTCTCGTCAGACCTTCAAAGTTGTTGTCGAACACTTGTGCTAATGTCTCAACAGACCAGTAGCCTGACCTCGGCAACTTCTTTTTTCGTAGTGGCCACCCGGAAGCAGCGTCCAAATCCCGCATACGAGATACTCCTAGAATTACTCTCTGGACGCAATAGATGCTCACATGGCAGGTTTAATCCAGGAAGTTGACGACTTGGGAGACTCTACTCCCCACGATAAAATCCGAACGGTAGGCAGGCAAATACCTTTCATGACGGGCCATCCTCTTTGTTTTTCGGACTCACGTCTGTCGAATCGCCTGCTTTCGGCTCACCCGACGACTCCCAAACGACAGCCCCAAAATAATCACCCTGACTCTGCCGATTCCCTCTATCCGTATGCCGTCTTGGTGGTGGCTTCAGCGGCGTAGGCAGCTCCGGTTCGTGTCCCGGTGCCTCAAGCATCAGGAATTCAACGCCATCATCCGTGTCGACCCTCGTCAATGGCAAAGTCATCGTCATGGCTGCTTTCAATTCCTCTCGCGTCTTGAACGTATCTCGGGTCCTCAGCTCCGTCCGCGCTTCGTGGGCCTCATCGATGTGTATCGCAGGCGGAATCGTCACCCCAGACAAGCTTCGAGCGTACTCGTCCACAACTCTAGGGCTCTCCACATCTTCGATCGCGTGTTGAGATGCGTGAGAAACAGGTCGTGATCGCCTCTTCTGCGAAGTGGTGGCGCCATCAGATTGTGTGTACAATTCCGTGTCTGCGCTGTCTTCGAGATTCCTCTGCACGTAAGTCCTCTTAATTACTGGGCTCAGGCTCTGGGTGCCCAACAACGGCCGCAGGGTCGGTATGCAGACGCAGATGATGGCACAGCATAGTTCTGTTATCGACCAGATGCCGGCGACGACGGTATTGTATGTTGGGTCAGTCGATGTCGCTGACGACTTGAGTGTTGTAAGTCGTATAACGGATATCGCACACGTGCTGTCACAATCGTTAGCCAAGCCCCGAATCACGTCGCCAACCAGACGTACAAGAAGCCCAGGCCAAAAGTCGCCATGAGAACGATCTTCTGTCTCAATGGCACAGCGAGTGTCCTCAGGAGAGGAACGGGCATAACGAAGATAATGATATCTGTAATGAGGTTTATCGCCGATCCAGCATACCACCAGTCCAGCAACTTGAAGCATTTGCCCTTGACTGAGAAGTCCCACAGGGCTCGTAATGGAACGCAGGCGAAGCAGAGCGACACCACCTGCGTAAATCCAAAGGTCATTATGAATATTAAGAATATGTTGCAAAGCTTCTGAAATGGCGGCAGCGGAAAGACTCGTCGGTACTGGAGAAGAAACGTAGATTTGATTAGGGGCATTGCCTGCATGGTGTTTAGTGATCTTTCTTCTCCCAGGATGGTTCTTGTCCGACGGAAGCTCTGGTTATGCAACTTACAGCTTGGTATACGGCGACAGCGGCTATGGCAATCTCTTGCGTTTTCAGGTAGTTTTCGCGCGTGAGGGTGGCCTTATGGAGGCCGTCTCCATAATGTGTGTTGATTAGCATCAACAGGCCGGTAACAAATACAAGGACCTGCCAGTCCCGTCAGCATCGTCGTTTTAACCCAACTCGCACAAAGTACGCACGTATGAGAAAACAAGAGCAGTGTCATCAGGCCCCCATCTCCGTAACCTCCACCTGCGGACGTATATCCTTAATGCGGCGACGATAGACGCCAAGAACAACGCGGTCAGCGTAACCCCAATGACAAGCGGCTGTCTCGTTTCGCTCGCATTTACGGCGGGCAGTGTCGTGTTTGTCACTACGGGGCTTCCACCAATTTTCGGTACAGTCCCCATTGTCGGTTCGTCGTCGGTGGGATCCATCGTTGTCCGCCTTCTTCCCCGCCCCCAGGGAAATCCTCGCCCGCTGCGGGGCTCACGTTATTCGAAGCCAAGATCGATGTACGAATATCAGCGATCTGCTCGAGGGATCGTCGCTACCGTTATACCATCTCGTTACTTATCACAAGGTCGAGTTGGTCTCCGATTCATTTTCTCGTCTTGAAGTCAAAGACATGCGTAGTCATAAGCATTCGAGCCTCTTTGGACCATCAAAAAATGCTGTTAGGTTTGGTGAATAAAGAGGCGCCTGGAGGAACGGATTGCTTACAACCGGCACCGAACCACTCCCACAGGCATAGCCAGCAGGTGACCGGTGGGTGG
This sequence comes from Colletotrichum sp. SAR 10_65, assembly GCA_025328335.1. Classification (NCBI taxonomy): domain Eukaryota; kingdom Fungi; phylum Ascomycota; class Sordariomycetes; order Glomerellales; family Glomerellaceae; genus Colletotrichum; species Colletotrichum sp. SAR 10_65. The sequence goes on from JAKMWQ010000070.1 coordinate 83,680, forward strand.
TAACGTGTGCCCAGTGCTCGGCGAGATAGAGTTGCCGCTAGATGCAAAGTTGCCCATCCCTCCATCCCACGAGGTCTCAGAAGCGGAGCATGGATATTCTTACGATCCTTGTGTCTGCCCATGACTCGAATCCGGTTCATTTCCAGTCCCCCATGAGAGAATACATATCAGATCGGCATACCTGCAAGGTCCCTGGGTTTCGACCACCCGGCGAGTTGTAAAGGGAACATGCAAGGCAGTGGGATACCGTGTGTCGCCATCGCCGGTTCATGCGACTTCCAGACTCGTTCGGGCGAGACAGCTTCCATGACCGGCTCCGAGAACCATCCCAATATCATGATGGTTTCGTGCCTGAAATGGTCCAGCCAACATTGGTCCAGTTGAAGGAAAGTATGGAAGCCATCCTACCGTGCCAACCTCCTTCGATATAGTAGCGCAAGCAAGAAACGACGATCAGTTTCTCTGAAGGATTCTGCCTTTGGCTAGGTCGTTTACTGGGTGTTTCGTGTACAGAAGTATGCTTGCCGAGAATTTAAACCTAACATTCGATGACGTTCAATTGGCGATGAGATGCTTACCGCCAATGGGCGTCTTCGTCCGGAGGTTGGATAGGACGAAATCGTATCTTGTTTGAGAGTCCCACACCCACCCGAGCCCCGAACGGGCCTTCTCCGGTGCTCGGCCCCATCGGCTCCGCCTCCCCGGCGGGTTTAGCTGGGTGGGAGGCGAGTGACATGAAAGCTTGTGCGAGTCAGGTTGCAAGATGTGTCGTGTAGTTCGGGAAGTTCGGCGGCTATTACTTAATTTGGACGGCCGTCGAAAGTGGCAGGTTGGCTGTTATGAATACGTGCCTGCAGGAAAACAAAACACTTATTGTGAAGCCTGCGAGTCGTCCACCTTGATGAACTAATCGACCTTTCAGTTTGTCTCATGGCACAAGTTGCTTAACGTTAGGTCTGTATTGGATGTAGCAAGTTCAGGACTTGAGGGAAATATTAGTTAAGCTGCATGGATAATGAAGGAGTCGTGTTTTGCTTCTTTTGTTCCGTAGCTGATTGCAGTTGTCTCCCCGAGTGTACTTCCTCGCGTGGCCACATCTTGCGTGCTGTCTTTAGTACAGCTGCAGACCTCGGATCTAATTCCGAACCCAGCCTTCTTTTCTCTGATACGCAAGGTTCTTTTCCAACAGGAGCATCATATGTTCAGCCATAGCTGCCTTTCCTTCATCTACCTGCTTCTGGGTCCAGCGAGCTGACGGCATTATGCGTCTTCCGACGTGATACCATTCGAAAGATTTCTCGCGAGGCATCAAAAGCTTTAGAATGTCATCCAGGGGTTTGCCACTTTCTATCGCCTGAGATATCATCGGCCCGAAATCTTTGTACATGATTTCCGCGATCATGCAGGCTCTGTGGGTCCAGTTTTTGGACTTGGATTCTTCTGAAGGTGGATGAGCCCATCTGCGTGTAACTGGGCTCGTGTTGTAGGTGTGTAAAGTTGTGAGCCTTTGGAGATTCGCCGAATTCGCCAAAAGCTTAGCAACCATGACTGAGCGAATTCGATAACTTGCATCACCAACGCCGATTCTGGGCCTTCGGCCTAATTCGAGATAAGTCTTAAACGTGATAGACCGTAGATAGCTCCGGCTTTTGGGACCGATCTTCCGAAGCCAACCTAAGAGACGTCCCATCTGACCAGTGTGCAGAAACGCATAATCAAGAGGGTGCTGGATTACGAAAAAGTCTCTCGAGTATAGAAATTTGGTGGCCTCGTCGTGCAATATCCTGCAGGTTCTCAGAAGAGAAGCAGTCGGGTAAAAAAACCCGGGCATTATCACATGTTCTTTGTTGATGCTGGCCATAACTGTTAGCTTCTAGTACGCAAAGTCCCATGAGATAACATTTACCAGCAGCCTTCCTTTTCATAGCCCTCTATGACGAGGTGATTAACGACAACCAGTTGGTAAATCATGTATCGCAACTCTATAGGAAGTTTTCTAATGAGGGGAGTCAAGACATTGGTCGTGGCAATTGAGGGTACTGAAGACTTACAACAATGAGGATGGGCGAACCTGGGGGTCCTTTGAATCATCTGGCTGTGGTGTGTGTGAGTTGTTGTGCAGCAGCAATACCAAGCAGGAGACGGAAAGACGGAATCGAGCAGCAATGAAAGGGCCTCGGAAATGCTAATTCCCAAGATGAATCTTGGAAACCACTTTACCTCCTTTGGTGATTCAGCATTGGTCAAGTATCCTAGCTGTTCGGGAAACTTTCTCTCCAACTTGGGCGTTGTTTTGGAAAGGTTAAGATCATCTTCATCGGCTTCACTCTTAACTGAAAAAGGCTGACTCAGAGGTGTCAGCCCAAGCAGCCTACGGCTGCGTCGAGACATTATGAAGAATTTTGGTCAGTTGACTGCAGCACAGCGCTTCTTGTGGTGATGTGCTGAAAAATCAAATTCACAACAGGTGAAAACCTCATTCGAGGCCACAAGTGACAAGAAAACTTGAAACCCCACTTACCTTGAGAGATTGCTTCGGTCTCTTGAGTTCTACTGTCTTGTTTCTAGCCCTAACTATCAGGGTTGTTGACCCACGAAGCAACTTTGGATTAAACGTGATTCAAATGGGCATGTTTTTGGCCAGGAACTTCAGTTGGCCTTGTGTAATATTGGAAGATCTTGGAACTTCTATCATTTTAAATTTCATCACTTTTTTCATCAAGGTGATCGTGTCATTTTCACGGCAAAGCAGATTTTGCCAGCATTGTGTAATCCCACTACGGGCAACTTGCGAAGTCGCGGAAAGCACAAGCCTGTAATAAAGTCGTGCTACTCTGACAATCAAAAGCCGTGCACTGCCCAGAAGAATCGAAGAAACCAATAAGTAGTCTCTTCGCATGACTGCCTCAACCCTATCAGCTAAGGTAGGTTGTGACTTCCCCTTCTCCGATACAACACGTTTCTCTTCAGCAGACACATCATGTGTTCAACCATTGCCGCTTTGGCCTCGTGGGCCTGTTCTTCTGTCCACTCTTGCAACTCCTTTCCGCGTTCTGTCGTATAAAAGCGAAAAGACTCATCACATGGGGTCAGAATCTTGGAAATGTCCTCAAATGGCCTGCCATTGGTTATCGCGCGCGAGATCAATGGTCTAAAGTCATCGTAAAGTAGTTCTGCAACCTTGCAGGCTTCCAGAGTCCAATGCTTGGATTCGGACTCGACGGTAGGTGGGTGACTTATACGGATGCCGGTGGTATCAAGACGATATGGAATGGTTAACCTCTGGAGTTGTGTAGATTCGACGAGAAGTTTTCCGATCTTTCCCGAGTACTCCCGATGATATTTACGATTGACAATCCCGGGTGGGTCCTCGGAAGAACAGCTCAAAGACAGGGATCGGAGGTTGCTTCGGTTCAGAGGACCAATTCTCTTCAGCCAGTCCCAGCACAACGACATGGGACTCCGCGGGTCGTGAACGAAGAACTTCCTCGAGTACAAAAGGTTGGCAGCTTCTAAATGAATCGCCTGGCAAGTCCTTAGAATAGCGACTGTTGGTCCGTCCCGGGGTTGTTCATTTTCTTGTTGGTGTATCTTGTTGATACTAGTCCCGCACTTTAGCTGTCTGCGGTCCATCTCTGCGAGTCTTTCAAGTGCGCCTTACCGGCAACCCTCCTCCCGGAGACCATCAATTTTGAGTGGCTCACAAAGAACGAGATCGTATACCATAAGCCGCAGTTCAACCGGAAGTGTTCTGCTGCCGTCAGTACAAACAACCGAATGGTTTGCGTACTCTGGAGCCTTACAGAAACGGGAATGGGCTCGTGTCGACTATTTGAGGTTGAGTTTTCTGCAATCGATACAAAGTATTAGTGACCGCTTCACAGGGGAAAAAAAGGATATAAAATATGAATAGAAGGGAATCAGACGAAAATGAGGTAGAAGTCCCATGTATCACGGAAGGGAATTATGCCTCACCCTTGAAGATCGCCGAGGGCGATGCGAAGCTGCCTTTCTAGGCGCCTTGCCGCTCCGTCGCGGCATTCTTAGAACGCTGCTTGGTGTCAGTATCGGAAGTTCAATGATGAAGGTGAAAGAATTATTGATGGTTGAGCTGGTCATAAAATCCGGCTTTAGATGGTAGGGAAGGTGCGCCACTGGCCGCAACACCTTGAGGGACGGACAGCACCTTCCTGTGTGGGTGCAAGGCATATCAAGGTTTCAAATGAGAGTTATTATAGCAACGGACATGACTTGCATGCTGAACCTCAACTTACCAATTTCAATTTTGGAATGCTCACCGCGACAGTTAAGCGAAGTTTGAAATAGACAACAGCAACAGATGGATGCGTATTGGAATAGCACAAAGAGGATAGGAAGCAAAATTGGAAACATGCAACGAATGCTTCAGTCACGGTAGGTTTTACCTCCAAGCTACTAGGTATGTGTAATTCGAGAGTGACCATGCTTTAGCGTATAAAAGCCATTTAGGGCAACACGCCATTACGGAATGACCATCAGCCTGAAATGTACCGCTCGACCAACAACTTCATATGTCGAGCCACCTCTTGCTCAGGCTCTCCGTTTGTGACATACCGATAGTGGGCAATGTACTCGAAATTCTTTGGATGAATCTTGGGCAAGTTCGCCACTTGAGCTGAGGTCTTGCCAAGAGACTTGGTCTTTTTCAAGAGGGGCAACAAATCGCTGAACACCATCTCAGCAAGAAGACGTGCCTCCACTTCCCAGCGTGTGGGATTGCCTTTGGTCTTGATCAAGGCTGTGTTCCGGTACCTCAGGGTATATCGGAAGCCCAAATCCAAACTTTCAAGGTTTTCGCAGTGACTAAGAAGTCGAGCAACTCGTCGCGAACTTGCCCTGTAGTCCTTCTGGCTCCACAGCGGGAAGTTTCCAAGTATGGGGTGTTGGCGAGCACCGGATGCTTGGAAAGGCTGCGACAGCTTGATTGCGCGTATGTTGGCGGCTCTCGGTCCGATTCGTTGCAGCCAGATGTCAAGGTACTCCATGTCCTCGAGCTCGAACGTGGTTGAGTAAAGCATAGCTCTGGCATCGGCGTGGACCGTCTTGCAGGTGCGCAGTAGAGAGCCAAAGACACGGCAGTCTGGATTTTGTCGAAGGCGCTTGTCGGAGCGATCCCAATAGATTGTAATCTGGCTCCGTGCGAGAGCTAGGTCATAGACCATGTTACGTATCTCAGGTGGCAGTTCTCTGGCAGTTCCTTGTTAGCTTCAGCCCCCCTTGAATAGTCGAAGTGGATACTTGCAGAAAACATTTCTTGGTGTGGAATAGTTTTGCTCTCTTATCGACGAGTATCAGTTAGCATGTGGTTCGGAAATCAAGCATAGGCCAATCGACACGTGGATAAAAACAGGGGAGTTCGGTCTGATGATGCTAGAAAGCTGTGAGTCGATAGAAGGTCAAATTCGCCAGTAATACCTTGCTGCGTAAGTTGTAGCGACCATTGTCAACGCTGGATAAGGCAGCATGTGTTCTTCTGCGAGAGGGTTGAACGGAAACACTTTGCGAAGCCATGATGATACGTAGGAAGATTGCTTCGTGGTGGTAACTTGAGGTTGGGATGCACTTGGCTCGAATGAATGTCCAGCTTGTTGGTCAACGGAAATAGTTTAAGAGCGACATGTCTGACCATCTTCTATCTTTTGGAAATGGCTAGAAACAGTCTATCTGAATATTGAATCAGCGTATTCGTGGAAGTGAAGATATCTCGATCGCACCTCGTGTTTCATTTCCAGTCAAAGCCGACGTCCCTCTCAGGCATTGTCACCTCCTTCCACCCAGACAAAGAAACATCCTTCCACTGCAAGGCATCCACAGTGATTGTGCCCTTGAACGAGCGACAGTCGTTTCCAGAAAAGACGACATATCCCCTGCCCGTTTCACTTTCTTCCGGATTAGACTTGGCCATGCTCGATTCCGCATTCGACTTCACCTGACCCTTCCACTGGAACCAGAATTTGGGTGACCTGAAGCTGTTCTTCTCAAAACTTTCGAATCTTCTCTTCTCCTTGGTTTCAGTCTCCGAGACAACTACGTTGTCGTCGCTTTCCACGTCTTGCTCCTCGTCTGAAGCACCAGACTCGACTTCCTTTTCTACCCGATATTCAGGTTCGTTCTCAACTTCTGATTCCGATGTGATATCATCCCCAGCCTCGAGGCCGGAAACAAGCTCTTCAAGAGTCTTCCTGCTTCCGGTCATGACCAGGCTTGCGTCGAGGACACCAGGCAAACATAGTCTTCCTAACAGCCCACGGCCGTCGTCTGAAAGGCGGAATATCTCCATAGTGGGTAGAAGAGCCTGCCCTTTATTCTTGGCCGTGTTGATCTGATCGCCAAGCTTTTTCGCGTTTGTGCATTTTACTTCGTATCTTCCAAATGTTCGTTTTACTTCGAATGCCCCGCCGCCTCGACGCCCCCGACCTCCACCAGTTTTGGATTTGCCGACTCGGTTGTGGACGTGTCTCGTCGAAAATGCCGCATCCTGCCAATCGTCCATGTTCGAGATGATGTAGGCTTATTGATGCTGCTTTTTGCCTGATGTATGCGCGTGGTAGGAATACGTCTTGGCTGCGAAGAATCTCCGTCAACGTTTCCCTTCTCCTAGGGAAATTGAGCTTAGCAGTCTTGACGTCATCTGTTTCTTAGGCACTACATGTAAGAGCGCCATCGTAACCATCAAACCTCGCCTTGCAGAAGTGGTCGCAGCATACAATATTCCTAAAATCGGTCTCTGAGTACTTGAGATGCGGACGTCGGCGCGTGCGACTTGCACACATATCTGTCCACCCACGCCTGTGTTCGTCCCCTCTCGCTCCAACAGCCCTTGCTTCTCCCGACTTAACACGTTCTCATTGAAGCAGCAGTCGATAACATGAGGCAAATCGAATATGATCTTCCTTTGAAGTTTGAATTTGACGACAGAAGATAGTAATTACGTCTGTCGTGAACCTACATAACAGTTGATTGGTGTTTGGTTCATGCCTTTCTCGGGCTGAGCCCTGTTCAAGAACGATGACGTCATACGACGGTGTTCAACTTTCGACTGTGAGTCTGACTCCACTGCTGTAAATCCAGCGTGGTCAATTTCTGACAGGGAGCATAACGATTGTTTTGTCTCTGGATATTTCATCATGTTCTGTAATAAAACATATCGTGATGCAACAACCCGTCGTCTCAGAAGACAATATCGTGGACAGCTTTGCAGCTAAGCTTGAACAGCTAGTAAACAGGTTGCAGTTAAGGGGGGAACGACTTGGTGATGGAAACAAGTATCGAAACTTCCAAACATGTCGTCGAAAAGAGTTCGGTCGAACAGAGTCTAGATGTTTCCAAAGTCAAAATGGCGCCCCGTCAAACACCAAAGGTAACCACCGGATCGAAGTCAAAGCCAACCAGCCCCACGATCTGGCGGGCTGAGCCGGCTACAACGTCGCGGCGCCCACCAGCGCTAGCAATCCGAAAAGTCTCAGCCGGGCTGTCCCCGGACCGTCAGTGCACCTGTTACATCAGAGTCGCACAAAATGACCGTAATTAGAAAGGGCGAACTGACAATCTTCTGATGGGATGGTCTAGAACACTGAGCAGCGAAATAACCTGCTTCCAACCCCTGTCGAGAGCTCCCCGCAGTGAGATGCCTGAGCCCCTCCGTCGAGTGTGACGTCAAGGGGCTACGAATGTGTGCCGAAAGCATGACCCCGCAGCGCCAATCACATCCGCCCAACGACAACCGGGATTTCCTGTTTTTGGAGCTGGAGTCGTCACTGGAGGCCAGAGCTCTGGGCGATGTCATAAAGGCGATCGAGCCCCAAGTGCGCGAGCGCAGAGTCAAACTTTTCCCACTCGACTGAACCCCGCGATAGAAAAAAGAGACAACTTTGTTGCCAAATACACCAAGACTACACGAATAAACCACATAAACACACATCAACATGGGCGACGAGAACGAGTCAAAGTCGGGAACCATCTACTCCCGCAACAAGGAAGACACAATCGAGGCCGAGACGCTTCTCTGGCGTGCCATGTGCGACAACAAACCCAAGGCCCTCCGCAAGTACCTCGACAAGGACGCCGTCCTCTCCCACCCGGGCGACAAGGTCTACTCACCGAAATCGAAGCCCACCCTGCAAGAACACCTTGACGACTGGGAGCCATGGACGGCGTACCGCATCCAAGACGACCCTGAGTTCGTCGAGATCGACCTGATGAGCTCGAGTCTGGTTTACAAAGTTACCGCATGGCGCCAGAAGGGCAAGAAGCTGGTCGCGACCGAGGGCATCTGCAACAGTGTATGGAAGCAGGAGCCCGGCGGCGAGTGGACATGCTGCTGCCACCACATGAGTCTGATTTGATCGAGCATGGATTAGAATGATGGACGACTAGCATGTACAGCTGATGATGCATGGACGTGTAAGAGAGATGGAGACTGGCGTTTTGTAAGACTAGCGACATGGCTCGCGGGCGCTTGATGGTTTTCGGTTTCTTAGTTGTTAGTCTGAGGCACAGCCTTTAATGAACTTGCATTCACTTGACATGAGAACGAAGCCCGAACCGAGCTGCTGGCGGGAGCCTGTGGATGTGGCCATGCACAAGGAAACACATCAATTGATTGTGACTCGTATTTACATGCGGTCGGGGCGCCTTCATCAGCAAGTGCCAGACCGGCAGACTTAACTCTTCACATCAAGGCGGGACAACGACCGAGCGCGACCAACACGTACTATTTAAGGTTTGTGTTGCGGTTGCCGAGGCCTAGATGACCGAACTACCCGCAAGGTCTATGAACTTTGCGTGGACTATGTCTACAGGGTAGGTAGCGGAACAGAAGTAGGTAATTGACAAAGGAGGGAAGGGTGCTTGCGGACAGGTGATGGTTTGGAGGTAGGTAAGGGGATATTGAAGGACAAAAGTAAACATTACAAATGAAGACATCGTATGGGATAGCCCAATCTAAATACAAAGAATTGCGTCTCCAGCCCACTTGGGCTCAGCATCCTCGCAATGGAGGAAGTTCCCAGGTAACACCGCGGGGAGGTTTGGAGTCCGTCTTCGTTACCCAGAGAAGTAGTGATAGGCTCACCGGGGCCATAGCGGAAGCTGAGGAGGAAGGCTCAGCCAGGAGGGGGGTTGGGGGAGAGAGTGAGGAAGATTTGTTTTGTTTTGTTTTGTTTCTGATCATTCTTTGTTCTTTTCTTCGTTCCTGCTTTTGCTTTCTTTCATTTTTTGTTCTTTTTGTATTTGTTTGTTTCTGGGAGGTCTTGCTCTTGGCTTCTTTTTTTGTTGTCTTTTCTTTTCTTGACGTTGTTTTTTGTCATTGTTTCTTCTTTTTTTTTTTTTCTTGTCTTTTTTCTTCTTGTAAATAAGAGAGACGGAGATGGGAGGGGTGAGAGACGAAGATGGAAGGTAGAGTGCGACGTAGGAATAAACGACAATAGATAGCAATAGATAAGAAAAGACACTGGAAGAAATGGCAGTAAGTTATAAATGTGAAGAAAATACCTTAGGTAAAATAGGAAGAAATGACAGTAAATGGTAAGAGGCGGCAGTAAATCGTAAGAAGTGAAAACAAACAGCAGGAAATGGCAGTAGATGTGACGACGAGATGTAGAAAGAAGTGGCAGTAAATGGTGAAAAATGGCAGTAGATGTGTAGAAGAGATGTAGAAGGAAATGGCAAGGGATGTGAAGATATAAGAAATAGCAGTAGATAGTGATTAATGGCAGTAGATGGTAAGACTGGCAGTAAATGGTAACATACAGTAGTAAATGTGAAGGGAAGATGTAGAAAGAAGCGGCAGTAGATGGTAAGATATGGCAGTAGATGTGAAGAAGAGATGTAGAAATAAATAGCAGGAAATGTGAAGAGTTGAAAAACAGCAGTAGATGGCAAGAAGTGGCAGCAGATAGTAATATAGATGAAGAGACGTGTGAGGGAAGTCGGGAGGTAAGGGAGGTAGAGAGTTGGGAGGTAGAGAGTTGGGAGGTAGAGAGTTGGGAGGTAGAGAGTTGGGAGGTAAGGAGGTAGGGAGGTGGGTGGATAAGTATGTTGGATAAAGATATTGAGTAAGAGTAAGAATGATGGAGAGATTGGAAGGGGAGCGAGAGTGAGTGAGACTGGCTTTATATATATTCTGGGAGATGGGTAAAATGACAGGAAAGACGTAGAGGTGGCCGAGACGAAACGAAGGGTTGGCTGGATTAGGATGAGGTAAGGACAAGGTTGAAGAGATGAAAGGATCGCAGGACGGAAAGGTGGGAGACGCAAAGTTGGAAAGACAGAAGGGTTGAAAAAGAGATTTGCGTTCCCGGCCCACTGGGCTTAGCATTCACCGAAGATAAAGTTCCCAGGCAACATCACAGGGAGGTTTGGAGTCCGGGTCCGTCGCTCTGAGAAGTAGCGTTGTGACACACCGAAAAGCCATGGGTAACCATATGACGGCCTTTTGGTTCTGGGGGTCTCTGAGTTTCTGACCTTTGTTGTGGTTGTTGCGTTTTATGAGGGGCTCACGACTGGACGTCTACCGGTTCTATTGCATTGAGTTGGCCGGATTTGAACGAAACACAAACTCACCTGGCGTGAGGAGGAGTGCCGACGAATGATCATACAAATCAGTACTAGTATTCCGGAGAGCGGATCCCAGAAACCCGGGGAAACTACATTTCTGCGAGTGCCTTTATGGTGGCGGCGTCCATTCATCACGTAAACCTTGAACCTCTGATTTGCCTCAGGCTCCCTTGGTTTGACAATAAAAGGCTGGAAGTTTGAACCTGGAGCGGTCCGGAGCTTATTTCAGCAAAAGCTATGTGGAATCTCAAGTGTTTATGCACAATTTGGACCTATCTGTTCGACATGCATGGTTTCCTGGTATGTGTTGTTCGGTGTCCGCTTGCTGGCCTGTACTGTGCACTCGCTACCTGGACGATTAGCATAGAACCCAAAGGAAATTTAGGAACTTGACTGGGGACCTCTGCAGATTTAAGTCAACTTGAAAGGTCTCTACATTGAGCGTGTCGAACGTCTAGTGGTCAATCCGATACTTCGATGACTCACTGACGCGCTTGCTCATGTGACCTTGGCCGGAACCAGGTTGGTCTACCAGATAATCTGGCCGAGGTTTGCTCCAGGTGGTTGCTTTCAACCTTGCTTGACAACTGCCGCCAGGGACAAATGGGTCGACGGCGTCTGTGCCTGGAACTTAGTTGAGTCTGTTTTCCCTTCATCTTGGGAAGGGATCGAGCCTGGCTCTTCACCGAGATTTTAGAGCAGCTGATGGGGTTGCAGAACTCTGAGAGTGCGGAGTTGACCTGTGAAGAGTCTGCTAGAATGCTCTGGAGGTTCCAGACAGGTAACCGGTTGTCATCAGGGCCATGTTGTATTTCTAATCAACGCATACTAGCACATTCTTGCCATATGACGACGTCAAACTGTGTATGGCATCAAAGCCTCCTACTCGAAGATACCGAGTCCGTATCCATCCGCCCCTTTCTTATGTTTGTGTCCATTAAGGCCAACAATGTCCCCATCCGATTTCCGCTTGTTAGAAGACCTCTCACCCAGGACTTGGACGTCCGGTCCATCATCGCTGACCAACTCAGGTTTCCACCCTGTGCCAAGGTTGCTCACACCCGCCGGGTTTGTCTCCAGGATGTGCGGGCCCCTCTCGCAACCCTCGACGTTCCCATTCCTCTCGCAGCAACTCCACTTGAAGCCGTCGGGCTTGTCTTCTTTCCAGCACGGGTCATCCTCCAACTGTTCCCAGTCGTTCTCGTCCCAGATGTCAATCGAATCCCATTCTTTACTAGACTCATCCAGTTCAAACTCTCCTGTAAAATGTTGTAAGTCGAGAATGTTCGTGCTCGCTGAAAGGCTACGTACCTGGATGGTATTTACAAGCATCGGGATCTTGCTTGTCGCCTTCAACTCGCTGGTGACATCGGCTGCAAACCAAGCTCGCAGGTTTCGCAGACCCGCTAGTCGTTGTCATGGCCGAAATTTTGGCCTGACTTCCAAGAAGTTGCCGTGCCATCTCAACGGCCTTCTTCCTGGTCTCCCGCTCCCCACACAGCGAGATCAGGACCGTTCGCGCCATGCCTTCGGGCATACCCCTGATGACGTCGAGTTCCTGATCCACACTCCCATCCTGGAAAATTGGCATCGCGTCTGTCGCCGCACTGCGCAAACACCTATGCTCAACTTGGCTTTGAAAAGAAAGTCTGATAGTAACGAGAACCTGTCTCGGAAATGAATGGATCGCGAAGCGTCAAGGTGGTATGTCTGCGACGACGAAGCGCGTTGGAGAAGAAAGTTTGACGCGTGAGGGAGAGGCCCACCCCGCGACTGTCGGAAATAGCGACTTTTTGGAGGGGAGGCTCGACAACGTTGCTTTTTCCTGACTTTCTTGGGGAAAGTCAGGGGGTCGGTCACACGAGGACGCAACTCTGCTGACATAATGTCTTTATTTAGCTACTTACAACGGCGTACTGTTCAGTTGTAGATGCCATCATCAGCCGAGGCTTGTGGGAGCTACACGATACTTCTGTGACCATGCTCATTGTGTTGTGAATGAGCGTAGTCACTCAGCACATATGAATGACACGAACTTGGGGTCAATGTTCTCGTGTCGCACCTCATGGCGGCCAAAGTCAAAGTGGTAGACGATGACGTAATGACCGCCGCCACACCCGAACGAGATGAACATCTTAGACGCGCGGATCCCTCCGCTGCCATCATCATGTCATCAACATCTATCGCGCAAATCCAGAAACTAGGATAGCCTAAGTATGTGAATAACCCATCATCCAAGATGGCACCGCAGCCCCCGCCACAATACAGAGATATCGACGTTGAACTTGAACCCCTCGACGAACCGCAAACTTTCCAGCATCCGGACTCTCCGTTGCCGTACTTCGACGAGCCTACGCCACCAGGAACACCAGACAGGGCCATGGACGCAACTCCAAAATGGATGACCACGGCGCAGCCTTGGGGAAAAGCTCTGTCGCGAAGAGCTGTTGACCTCTTGAAGCCAAGGGTTGCCTGGGGCTACATCATCTGGACCTTCATCGGGCTCTATGTGCTCTACTGCCTTATCATCCGATCGCCTCTCTTGGCGTCCAAATTACCCGGATACTCCGGACGCTACGGTGTTGGCGCGATTGATGTCGAAGTTGCCGTCACATCACCACGGAAAACGAGTGATTTGGTCTTCAAGGACGGCAAGGCAGCCTTCGAGCTTGAGACTGTCCTCTTCACACTCTACTACCCCACGACCAAGGATGTACGAGGGAGACGACCACGTCACTACTGGATTCCCAAGCCTGTCAGCTTAACCGCAGAAGGGTATGCTCGCGCAGCGCACTTCAACAACTTCATCTCCAGACCAGTCTTCACGTTTGCATTGTGGGCTATCGCTGGGAGTATTACCATCCCGGCCGAAGTGGACGTCCCATTGCTGCCTCTCGACAATAAGTCTGGAGAGAGGTTTCCTGTTGTAGTATTGTCGCACGGGCAAGCTAGCTCGAGGACGGATTACACGCACTACTGCGGTGAGCTAGCAAGCTCCGGGGTCATCGTGGCCGCGGTTGAGCACCGTGACGGCAGCGGCCCCGGGTCCGTTGTCACCACTCCGAGTGGGGAGAGGAGGGTGATGTATCTCAACAAGAAGGAACTCCGCGGCGGAAAGGAGATGGAAGACGACGATTTCAAGTTTGAGCAGCTCGCCTTCCGCCAGGCGGAGATTGAAGAGACAATTGCCGTGCTGAGATCACTTGATGCCGGCCGCGGCGGAGACATCTTTGAGAGAAACGCGAGAAAGGAGGGCAAGGATCTGGAGCAGTGGGCGAACCGCCTCAACTTCTCGGAGACGGTCATCGCGGGACACTCGTTCGGTGCCACGGGCGCGTTGCAGGTCCTCCGAGGCGCGACAACGGACGAAAACCCAGCCGTCGGCGGTATCATTCTCGATCCGGGGAAGAGCAGCGGGCGGCTGAACACGGATATCGACGTGCCTATTTTGGTGGTTCACTCGGACTCGTGGTCGAAGAAGGTTACCATGTTCTTTGGGAGGCCGCACTTCGACACAGTGAGAGACATTGTGAAGGATGTGCTCAAGAGAGTTGGCTCCAGTTGGTTCCTGACGAGCATGAAGACGAGCCATCCTAGTGTTACGGACGCGCCGCTGATTGAGCCTTTGTTGCTGAGGTGGACGACCGGGGCTACGATTAATGTTAATGAGGGTTTAAGGGAGTATGTGAGGGTTTCGATGGAGTTTCTTGAGTTCTTGAGGAACGGCACAAGAGGAGGAGTGCTTTCTGAGGGGCCTACGCATCAGGAATATGGCGAGGACACTCGGACGGAAGAGCAGAAGGAGAGAATACCGAAGGAGGTGATGAAATATTGGGAGATTCACGTCGCGCCACCTCGAGATGAGTAGATACATGGTAGAATGAAGATTATGCTGAGAGGTTCTTACAGTGATTTGTCCATTCAATGTATCGTGAATTGACGCTAACCGGCAAAGCCTGTGTTTTCGGTGTAATCACCCTCGTTTGTTGGTGTGTAACCCACTATCGTGGGCCTTGAGGTGCCGTAAACATGGGATGCCTGTCTTGTTTGGCCTGTCTCTGGCAGGACAAGGCGAAATCTTGCAGACAGATCGTCTTAGCACCGCAGAGCAATGATGATCTGCGCTCTAGCTATGCATAAACCCGCAGCAAGCAGATGTTGAAGCCTCACATTTGACGAACGAAACATCGTGAGGCCGCCGTCGTCTACGAATATGCCCCGATCCAGTCATCGCAAGCGGATTTGAGATATCAGGCGATTTGATGATGTGGTTGAGACGAGACAAGACAAGACAACTGATTCGGATAATATTTCTGCGCTGAGGAATCATCAGTCCAGGGAGGCCCAGACGGTACCGGGCCCCTCAGGAATGCGTGCTGTACCGGCACGGGGAGCACCCGAAGAAAGGGAGACGAACCGGTGGAGTTCTGTTTGGGGGCGTCTTTTGGGGGTCTTGTCGGGGATTGGGGGCGCTCTTCTGGGCTGCTGGAATGACGTGCGGCGGCGCATCGCTTAAAGGACGAGGTTAAAAGATTTGCTGGGTACGGGGGGTTTCGTCGCAAGCGCTGGAGAAACCCTGTCCAGCTGGTTCCCGAGGGGGGGTTGCGTCGCTGAGACAGCGCGATTCCAGGTATTCGGAGGAGATGGGTCGATTTTCTGGCCGCAGTGTCTTATCCGGCTGGGGCTGTTGGTGGTGACGAACTCTGTGTAAGATGGGAGGATGGGGGCGGATTTTGGGCGTTGGTCTTTTTTCTTGGTGTTTCTGATCTTTCTGATTACCGAGTGATTTAGCAGTGTTAGTAGAGGTAAGTAACGGGGTGTTCTACATGCGCCAGGATTGAAGGGGCGGGCCTTGTTGCGTCCTTGTCGCGTTACACGAGACTTGCGTGCTAGATCTTTGTGTAACGCGAGATGAGAACCCCATTCGGTGGATATGTCCCTGTTCATGTTCCAAAAAGTCTTCGGATACTGTTCAATCAGATGTTCAAACACAATCAACAACGGGCCACTTCGTGAAGGGGTGACATTCCATTTCGAATCAAGGCGGTGAAGGATGAATCAATCGCTTTTGGGGGGTCAGACAGGTGAGGCGGACTAATGGGCTTCACAGGCGAATAGCAAAACGGCTGGGCGGGACGGCGTACCGCTGGCATGGAAAGAGGGTGAGACACGCGCAAAAGACAACCGCTGCGTCGTCTTCCTGCCGGTCGGGCAGCCTCCGCTGACAAAGGGAAGAGAAATTCTCCCTCTTTCCCTTGCTTGGGCTAGCGAGACAGTGTCCAAGACAATGGGGGCCGGTGCAGAAGTAAACGTTCAACGTCAGTGGCCGGATTTGGTGTGCGTTTTACCAGCGGCGACTTAGTTTTTGTGATAGATGACGGGGAAAGACGCGATGGCATGTTCCTGGTTGTGTTGATTCCAGTCTGGTGTCAAGACCAAAGGTAGGGAGAATCTGGTGTGTTTGGAATGGCGGGGGCAACAGTGGTGGTTAGTGGACCAAAATGCTGGGTAATAGGACCCTATCGTGAAGACTCAAGACATTGGGCTAACAAGATGTGTGTGGCGTCCTTCAGCCCAAGACAACAACACAGAGATATTGATAATCTGCCCAACAAGACGCATAATCAAGACGGTCAATCGAGTTTTCAGGTCGGCTCAACTGCCGCAAGTCAGCTTCGCTTGCCTCCCTGGGTCTCTCGTCAGCTGTGACATCAACGATTTGACTGGATGTTACTGCAGCCTAGTGTCACAGTGTCATCGATATCAACTTCGCATACAGACATATTCTCCGAGTGAAACACATCCAGACCGGTCGTCCATTCCAAAATCAATGACCCGTCAATCTTAGATCAACAAGCAGCCATCGTCGGCAAAGGCCGGGGTTGATGGGCGCGGCTTAACGCACGCCGCCAGCAGTGCAGGGGTGCTTCTGGCTCGGTTAACACTGTTTGCGCAGTGAAGTGATCGCAGCCGCATCTCATCACTTGTCGGCTCTCTCTAGCACGAAGGCATCATGCCATCTCTTCACCGAGTATGCCAACGAAGCCGAGGCGCCTTAGATGAGACAGCCGAGATGCATCCCCGGCCACCAATAGCCGCGCCGGACGACGTGCGCGAGTCCTCACCGAACGACCCTCAGACAACTCGGTGTGGCGCCGTCTTTTCTTCTTCTGCTCTTATGGTGTTTAGTCAAAGGCCCTGCCCGGCTGGGCGGAATCTCGTCGCTCATTGACGAATCCCAACAGGCTCGAAATAAGTTTTTGGTGCCCAAAAAGCAAAAGCAAAAAGGAAAAAAAAAACGGGGGACCCGACCAAGTCTGCGGCCCCATCGTCCGCCCGCCCCAGGCTAGTTATTTCGAATTTAGAGGACGGAGCCAAGAACAGGATCGGCCCGCTGGCAGGGTGGATGGGCGGCGCACCCGCGTTCTGCTCTGCGTTGCTTGCTGTCTTCCCTCGACGAGCCTTGGACGAATATGGATGGTCGCATACATGACCAGATCTCGGGGAGGGCAGCCGACTGACCGTGTGGCCGGGACTGCAGTTCGATTTGGGGATTGATGGGACTATGTGTGCGATGTGATTAGTCTGGTTTACGGGAAACAAACGTCTGTTCCTGGATGTTTGGCGATGAGGTCTAACTCTTTGTTGATGTAGTTCGCTTCCCCGAAGGAGACGGTTCATCGAGTCCGGCCAACGGACATTGGCCCCGATCTGGCACTGGCGCTGACCATCTGGCATTGGCGTGTTCGTACCATGTTGACACTGACTGGTTGATTGATTGATTGATGGATTGATTGATTGTTGGGCTGTTGATGCTGTTGCTGTTGGAACATGACCCCCCCGGTTTGAGTCCGGTCTGGACGCCTTGATTTTTCTGGTTCCTCTTTGCTGATCTTGCTCGTTTGCCCTGAGTCGTAGGAGGTCCCCTGCCGACTGACTGAATCTCCGGTCTTTGACTGGATGAACCGCCAACTGCGGATTATTTTACTGTCGCTACGCGCGCTTTGCGCTTCAAAATCCGCCTGGCCACCCACACAAAAGTGACAAGGTACACACCCCTCCCACCCCCGTTCCCCAAATAATTCCCCATCTTCAAAAATGAAGCTGGAATTCGATTGGATTGACAGCCCTAACTCTGCGTCTCCTCTGCTGCCCGCATCCATGTCCAATGTTCCAATGTTTCCCATGTTCCGCCTTCTCACCCTTCCCACCACCCTCTCTCTCTACCAAAGACAGAGGCAAGAATCTCCAGTCTCCAAGGAAATCGCCCATCCAATCTCCCCAGTTCCCTTGCGACATTGACGCCGCGGCAGACCATCGGTGCCTGCATTTGACCGTCGTACATGACGCCATGCACACCCTTCGTTCCCTTTTCGGGGACTCTTCTCCCCCCCATCCCCGATTCCACACACTCTTGGAGGAAATCAGGGACCTGGGAGGAGGGAAAACCTGCAGTGCGATGCATGAGAAAAGGCACGTACGTACGATACGGACCGGAACATACAGCAGCAACAGGGAAAAGCTGGAGCGGCCCAGATTCCGTCCCGTCCCCGTCCCCGGTCAATCCATCACATCAGTCAGCACGGCCAGCGCAGATTCCCCAGTTTCAATTGAAGAGTCAATCCATCGTGGCGCCCGGAGAACCGTGATTTGCTGGCATGCTCACCACCACTCATCTGATCTGCGAGACATTCAGTGGCATGGGCACCGGACGGCAGAACACGCACGTATGTCGACCTGGCATGATGCTAGATGGCATGGCATGGCATGGCCCATGGAAACAGAACAGAACACAACAGCCGAATGTACGGTACATACGGTTCGGATACAGCACATCGCAGCACACGCACACACCTTTGATGCATACCCTGTATCCGGGCAGCCAGCCAGCACCGCGGCCGCGCTGCCTGCGTCGTGGCATGTCATTCACTTCGCACACACAGTCTGTCATGCTCATGGATGCCCAGCAGCGGGCAGGCTGGGCAAAGAGAAGGTGAGAGAAACCTGTTGACCGTCGGTAACAAAGTCTGTCTCGTCTCGGTCTCTGGTTCGAAATATGACAGAAAATCGTGAATGGTCACGAGCCCGGCCCCGGATCCCTTCCTCGATTGCTCAAACGGGCACCTTGCAGCATGCAAATACAGCCCTGATGGACCATGTACCTCAATTAAGGCCAAATCGACATGGTCCCCGCAAGGTATTAGTCTGAGTCTGTCTAGTCGCCGCCCGCCGCCGCCGCTCCGCCCGCCGTGCGCCGCCTGCTGCTGCTGCTGCTGCTGCTGCAATGCTGGCTGCTGCGTCTTGCTGCCGCTGCCGTTGCCGTCCCCGTTGCTCGCTCTCTTTCCCCATGCTTGCAATGCTGCTTCTGCTGCTGCTTTCCTATTTGCTGGGCTGGCGGTCACAGTTCTCTCACGTTCCGTGAGGTCATGAACAGACGCCGGTCGGCCGTCGTGGATCATCCACACACACCAAAAAAGAGCACCCCCATCAACCCATCCCCATCTCTCCTCCGTCCCGGCAATGCACATGCTGCCACCATGGAACGCTGGAGTCTGCGTGATTCTCTCCCCGGCCGGGCCCCTCCCCTCCATCTCGTCTCGTCTCGTCACCTCACCTCAGCCAGCCATCCAGCAGCCTGCCTTTCTTCCCTCCCACCACCCCTTCCAACCAGACCAGACCCTTTCCACCCCTTCCCAGTTCATGCTCCGTACTCCGTTAATTGCTCCATAACAAAGGCCCCATCAAACAAGTCTTTTGTTGGTCTCGCCCCCCCAAGGGCCGGCCGGCAGAAAAAGGGCCAGAGGGGCCGTCCGTCCCAGCCGCCGTATCTGTTGTCGCATATCGGTGCGGACGGGGGAAGCCTTCTGACTCTCATTGAACACTTCCACTCACTCCCGTCTTGTTCGCGTTCTGTTCGCCCGCCCGTCAGACTGTCCACTCATCTTCCCACTTCTGTCCTCTTTTGCCCAGTTGCTTCCGTTCCGTCTTATCCACGTTCAACAACCCGCCCTCCGTCCACCACTCACGCAGCCGCGCATCCCCAGTCAACCACCCTTCCCGCTTGCTGCCCATCCATCTCTACACTACACTACACTACCGCCGGCCGTACCATCCGCATCCCCAACGCCTCCACCCCCCTTGAAGACACCTCTTTATTTTTTTCCCTGGCTAATGCATCCGTGAGCTGACACATCCGGGGAAGGGCTTCCGGCGACTGAACCCAGAACCCAGAAATAACCCCCCAAAAAGAGCCGAGGAGCCTCAAATATCTCTTCCCCCAGAAAATCAAACCCATCCCCATAAACCACCAAAGCCTCGAGCTCACCCTCCACAGGGTGGCGCCATGTCAACGGCAATGGACATCGCAGCAACTTCAGCAACCATCGAGCCGCCGCTCTTCGACTCGGGCATCGAACCGCTCGAAGGGGCGTCCGGCAACACTGCACGCACCATCCTCGTGGCACTGTGCGTGGACGCGAGCACGCGGGAGAAGGCCCTGCGGAACTACTACAGGCTCATGCACTACGAGCAGCAACTCTGCGGACAGGAGGTCATCCGCAACGCCAGCGCCATCACTACCACTATGGGCTCAACCAAGAGGAAAGCCATCGGGGAACCGAAGATCTGTCTTCAGTGCGATGAGATCTTCACCGAAGACCAGAACCAACTAGGCGCTTGCTGGTACCACTCGGGTAAGAGAATACTTACTCCCTGTTTCCTTCTCTTCTCTCTCTTTTTTCTGCTCACTTTGTCATCAAGACAGCTGCTATTTTCGTCCCTGCCGTATTGCTTGTCTTTTTTGATGGGGTTTTTGGGCTAGGGGGATGGGATAGTGAGCTTTCTCGGTTACCTGAACTAACCATGACTCGTCTAGGCGAGCTGGAACTAATGGATGAGAGCGCCATCGATCGTGAGCCGGCGGAAATGGCGCTGTACGACCTGGACACGGAGCCCATCCGCGCCAGACACCCGGAAGCATTCCGGTGGTGTTGCTGCCGGAAGACGGGCAAGGCACGGGGCTGCACACCCGGCCGCCACGAGTCCAACCCGGACAGGAGCAAGAAGGGCCGTGGAGACTTCTCGGACCTCGACGAGGACTCGCTGGATCTCGACGACACATCGTTAGATGACGATGATGATGATGACGATGACGACGGCGACTCCTCGGAGCACTCGCCCGGGAGCAGCAACCACGACGACATGCATCATCACCATCATCATCAGCAGCAGCAGCAGCAACCGCAGCAGCACTCGCCAGCAAACGGGCGGCATTGACGGGACCACCATCCCGCTTGGACCGTTTTTCCAATGACGTTGAAAAAGAGTTGTTTGGATCTGTTTTTAGTTTGGTGTTTCTTTCTCGGTTGTCGCCCAACACGCAATCAGGGGGCGGGCACGGGACGGCACGGCACGAAGAAAAAAAATGACGGAAGAGACCAAAGGAAAAAAGTTCTTGCTCGAGCGCACTTCGCTCTCTTGGATCCGAGTTTGATAGACCGGTCAAGGGGAAAAAAATCCGTATTTTTTTTGGGCGCGGTTCTTGTTTCGAGCAATCGGATGGTTCCCGGTCCCTTCCGCGGCGCTGCGGTCTGGTCGGTCAACGGTCACAGCCCAGATACGCGAGATGATGGGCTTTATTGTTGTTGGCAAGGGCATTGGGCACTTGTTGTGTTGGGAGGAGCAGCGACAGACGACACATGGTTTTTAATGATTTTTTTCCTTTCCTTCACTGGGAGGCACAGCATTGGGAATTTGCTCACAAAATGGGCACACACACAAGTGGCCTTGTTGATGATGGGGAACACAGACACAAGAAGCAGCTCTGGGTGTTGGGAAAGGGGGAGGCAACACACGCATACATGCACACACACAACGCAAACAGCCATTTTGGAATTTACTTGGACTATTGTTAGTTGGTCACCTCTTTTTGAGAGGGGGGGAGCGGGGAGTCAGTCATTCTCAGCACAGCGGGAAGCCGATTTCGAGCACGACACTGCGCATACGGCACAGCACATGATTTTTAGTGTGGCACAGAACTCTCACTCGGGGGAGGGCATGGGAAGCGGGCATTATGGTCATGGGATGGGAGGCAAAGCAAGTCATTGTACCTTATGATTCGAACAACAAAACGAAAGGAGAGGCCAGAGAGACGTAAATTGATCAACGGGGCAGCCCGATTGCGTGTTACACAAGAACCGGGCAGACATTGAAGTTTGAGCATTCTGGCAGGGGACGAAAATGAGCTGATCAACCGATGGCAGAGTTTCTGCCGGCACGAGGCAACCCAGTTGCCTCGTCTCCCACAGATTAAAGGACAGCGACCGCACTTTTGACAGCGTTGCAAATGCAAATCGAGATTCCCAAAGGCGGTGGCGAGATGCATGCCCGACTTGACCCATGCATGCATTCCGCATTTTTCACGCACACGCGCACATGTGGTGAGATGGGATGGGATGGACTTGTTACCCTCTTCCGGATTTCCCTTGTGTGCTCTCCCAGTCAGAATGCGATATCATCTGCAGCGCGCACTCTGCAAGGGACACCGTAAGCAGCCTAGCATAAGACACATCGGGGCGGCCAATGGGGTTCGGCGGGAAGAGCTGATGGGCAGTTGGCCCTGTTGTGTCGCCGTACGGATCGATGTGTGCTGCCCACCACCACCACCACCGCCGACCGACCCCGGCCCTGCCTCCTGCTCCCCTCCCCGCGGCATGCCAGGCGAGCGACACGCATGCTTACAGGGCCGGTTGGGCGGTAAAGAGAACGGGGGCGCAAGGCACTTTGCATGCTGTCTGTTCGTGCGTCCAATGGGTTCTAGGGGACGGGGGTCCGATTGTGCATGGGCCGGATGCCGGTTCCGTGCCTCCCCGGGGAGGACGAACCCTGATCGGCGCTGGGAAGGGGAAAAGCCCAACGGGCGGAAAGGATGAGGTGAGAAGAGAGAGAGAGCGTGTGTGCTGCTGGAGTTGGATGAACGTTCCGACGGATAGTTCCTTTTCTTGCTGCTATTTCCGTCGGGCAGTGGTCAATCAATGCCTAAGTGGTGCGCAATCATGTTGATTGGTGTGTGGAACTAGGGGGACGGGACGCGTAAAGATGCTCGCGGAAGCGCGTTGAAGGTTTGCCGCGGTGGAGTCTTGTTTCCCCCTGTTCACCTCTCTTTCGTGTCACCAACAAGTCACAGCCTGCATATCTGTCGAGAAGTCTCGTGTGGCCCTGTTCATCCGACGTTGCGTCTAGACCTTTCCAGACGACAATTAAGGTATACCGCTACTTCTCGTCTTACGTCACTTGTCAAATCGAACGTGCATGTACTGACAGATGGACGTAGCTAAGCGGGCGCGTGAGGGGCGCGCATTTGATGCCAAGTCACGCGTGAATCCAAGCCGTTCGAGTGCTCACCCAAGGCAGACATGCCCTACCCGTACTATGGCCCGCAAGCGGGTGACATGTCAACAATCTCGTTGGAGCATGCACAGGCTATTCTGAGATTCCTTTCTCAGGACAGCATCGTCAAGCGAAAGATCAATGATATGCACCAGAACTTGATTGACCAGGATATCGGCAGACGGCTTGGGGTATTGCGGTCAGGGGAACCAGCTAAGCCGCTGGCTATCTGCGTTGATTGCAAGGAGGCATTTGATGCTGACACGTCTCACCGGGGTGATTGCCGCTACCATGATGGTTCGTGAATTCATCAGGAATTGTTAAACGCGTCATTAACGTGTCCGTTTTCTGGGATAGGACTCCTCGAGCCAGACTATGACGACGATACCTGGGCTGATCACGACGAAAGATGTCATGGCCCCATTGACACAGCTGAAAATCGCGAGCAGTACCTGGAAGCGTTTAAATGGGAATGCTGCGACGAGCCGGGAGATGCTGAAGGGTGCCACAGGGGCGCTCATAGAGCTAGTGAGAGCGTGGAGAAATCCGGCGGCCCGGTGGAGGACTATGAGAGCACCGAGGAAGAGGATGACGACGAAGATGACGAGTATGAGGAGGACAAAACCGAGGCTAAAGACAAAAGGGATGACGACCCCGAAGTCGTCATTGTGGGTGAAAGACAAGTTGTCAACAAGCGCAAAGCTGATGACAGCTTTGAAGTCTCGGTATATGCCCCGAAGGCGAAGAGGGATCATTGGTAAATCGGCGTTCAAGGGGATATGGGCTCTCATAGCCACACCGCTTAGGAGAGTTGTAGGATATTTGTGTTCGTTATGGTATGTGTACTATGAGATGTGCTTCAATTGCCATCGTATGGATATACGCGGACTCCGACTCATTGCTTGGACGTCCGGTCGAACGGGTTCAGATGTAATGCTTTCGTGTCTTTCTCCCGTAGTTTAGTAGAACCTGCGCCACAATTTCAAATGTGAGCTTTCCTTCCAGAGTCTCATCGTCTCTTAACATTGAAATCCCGTGTTCATCGATGATCTTTAAACTTCTCTTTTTCCAGCAAATGTTTGACCTAGTGTGTTGCGCTTAGCAAGCACTGAACGGTTACACTAGAAGGTACCAGGACCATCTGTCCTGGATCCGGTAGTCCTTTAAATCTCTCAAAGACCATATCGTCCGACCTCCAGCTCCATTCATTCCGCGGGCGCTGGATGAATAGAGCCAAGCAGTCCGTCCAGCTTTCCCAACGTGGGGGCGCGAATTGCTCATAGTCATTTGAAACCATTGTCGTCCAAAAATGACCGTCTGGCACCCAGTCATCCCTCTTGTCTGGAGACTGCTTATAGGCACGTACCCTCACGTTAATCAACGGTACATCACCCGCTCCACGAGGGGGTACATGAAGCCATGTCGGAGAGAAGCTGTCATTCTGGCGCCATTGAACATCAAGGCAGAAAAGCCGAGGATATCCTTTGGCTATCAAATCTTTTGTCTCATCGTGAATTTGCCGGTTGACTAACATCATAGCCAAAACGAAGTTGAATGTGTGCTCGGGCTGCTCATTGGACTGTGTCGCATGTTGAAGCTGGTCGGAGCGAATTGCTTGCCATTTTTTCCAGCCGTGCTTATCATCCATGTCGTTATAATCCTTGGTGGACTTTTCTATAGATTCTCGAAGGTCATCAGCGGAGATAGTATGGTAAATGATTTCGTTGCGAAGCTCGCGCGGGAGTGCCAGAAGCGTCGCTGTAGGCCCCATGTTAGCGATGTATTACGGACTCGAG
Source organism: Colletotrichum sp. SAR 10_65 (assembly GCA_025328335.1). Lineage (NCBI taxonomy): Eukaryota > Fungi > Ascomycota > Sordariomycetes > Glomerellales > Glomerellaceae > Colletotrichum > Colletotrichum sp. SAR 10_65. The sequence continues at coordinate 108,459 of JAKMWQ010000070.1, forward strand.
AAGTAGCCAATGTGAAAAGTTGTCTTGAGTTTCAACGAAAGAAGATTCTTCTTGTGGCGCCTAAATGATGAGGACCTTGATGTTCAAACATGAGGTCAGCTGACCCAACTATCTACCGTACATACTTAGTATCAGACAGTCAAAAAGGCAATCAAGGTATCTAATCGCCACAGCAAGAAAATGTATGTCTGGCGGTCTAGCTGTCTGGCCGGACTGTATCTTCACGCTGAAGCCCCAGCGCAGGATTCCGGACCATGTCAAGCGGCCGGCCGAGACTGATCCTGAGACCCGGCCGGCCGGGATATCGGCAAGTTGTTGGGCCCACCGAGGCAGCTATCATGACAACAAAGTATTGCCTCTCTCTTGGTTAAGCGAAGTCTGCAAGCGACTCTGCACAGCTGGGATGAACACCGCCTCCAGCCTCCGTCCGACACCTCAATTCAACCAATCGCATTTCTCATCGCCAAGCCTCCCCGACGTCAAGGGTCCAGATCGAAGGTCATCCCAGCAAATGTTTAGACTGCCCATTGATCCATCGAACGGCCCATGACGTGAATCACAACCGCTACCAACCAGTCGCATCTCCCGGATCCGTTCTCCACGAGGCTAACGCTCGCCCGGGCCAACGAACCATGAAGCCGATCATCCGCCGTCCGTTTTGTCTTTTCTTTCCAAGCAGCTGGGAATCTCCAAGGTCTCAGAAAAAAGGATTGATGGTCCGTGATTGGATGAAGCACGCAAGAAAAAGTGAAACACGCCACACTGAGACCTAGCCGCCCACCGCCGTTGGCCCTCCCATTCTCCGTCAAACGTTCGGCCGAGAAGCCGAATAGCTTGTTTGGGACTTCGCTTCCTCTTCCATTTTGAGATGCGCCCTCCAACGGCTGGGATGCCCCCGCCACGAAGAAGCATTTTGCGGTGGAAAGCCTGTGTTTCTCAGCCACTCTGCTGCTCTCCTCACCGACGCTCCTTGCATTTCCCGTCGCAAATGAGCTCAAATGGGGTGAAAAGGCCTCGGTTAGATCTGGGCCCGCGATGGAGATGAGGTCGTCTCGATCGTGCGACGGCCTGCTCGGGCTGACGGCTGCCATCGCAAGTTGCCATGCAGTATAAGAATGGCCAGCATCGCATTCCCTCATCCCATCTCGATTTTGGCTTCGGCAGACTAGCAAGGAAAATCAGCGCGACATCCTCCCAAACTCTTTTTCGTGTTCGTTTTCTGCCCACGTTTCTGAAAACCACGTTTTTTGTCCCTTCCTTCGTTCGATAGTTCAAGATGGTTGCCTCGCCGGTCGTGGCTTTAGGCTTTCTTGGCGCCTTGCAAGGCGCCGGCAGTCCGCTTGTGCAGCGGCAGGCTACCGGCTGCGCGACGGGCGTGCACATGATTGTCGCTCGTGCCAGTACCGAGAGGCCCGGGACGGGCATCATTGGCGAGGTCGCAACCAAGGTCCAGGCCCAGATCCCTGGGTCCGACATCACGCCGGTTGACTACCCGGCGCAGCTGAACCCTTATCAGCCGTCTCAAAAGGCCGGAGTTGATGCCATGACGAAGCTGGTCCAGGATTACGCGAAGCAATGCCCGCAGACGAAGATGGTGTTGATGGGATACTCCCAGGTAGGGTGTCTTTGTCTAGCTGGATGACAGAAGCTAATTGTGAACGTGATGCAGGGAGCGCACGTCACGGCCGATGTCCTCTGCGGAACGAGCGAATCTGGGTTCGCAGCCACGCCAGCCCAAGCGGCCGATGTCACTGACAAGAGTGCGTATAATGGTGTTGACAACTGGGCAGAAAAGGTCTAACTCTAGCATAGTCTCTGCCGTCGTGCTCATGGGCGATCCCAGCCACGTTGTTGGCCAGCCTTTCAACACGGGAACTAGCCAGAAGGATGGCGTAAGTATACCCGGCGGAAGGATCAAACGAAGATAACAGAGTTGGCTAACGGATACACCCGCAGGTCTTCCCGAGGCAGGACAACGCCGCATGTGGCGCGGTTGCCAGCAAGATGACCTCCTTCTGCGATACCGGCGACCCATTCTGCGACAGCGGAGCCAACCTTCAGGTTCACCTGGGATACGTGACCAGGAACGGAGACGATGCAGTCAAGTTTATAGTGGATAAAGTTAACGGCGCCGGAGCTGCGGGTGGAGCGAAGAACACTACTGCTTGACTAGCAGACGCAGGGGCCGGCAGGTCCAGCCTGTTGTGTTTCCAGTATCACATCTTGCTGCTGGCACAGATTGTTGGATTCGTTCTGCTGGCAGCCGCTTGAGCTCGGGTCAGGATCGGTACAAAACGTAGTTATATACCAAACACATACAAATAATCGTTATCATGGGCTTCTCAAGATGCGGTAGCCTAGAGATATGTGAACCGTCCTTCATAATCGATGTTATCCATCTCCTTAGCGTCAAACTCCCCCACCACCAAGTTCACATTCTGGTCCTTGTCCGCCTTGGCCTTGACGATCAAATTCCAATCCTTCGAATTGCTCAGACCTGCGCCAGCCCCTACCAACTGTTCAGCTGAGGGCGGCGAGGACTTCAAGGCGAGAATTATTAGATCCTGAAGGTCCGACCACGGGATAACACTTAGGACCCTTCCGCGCGGCCTTGAACGCTCCTTAGTAACAAAAGCCATCAAATGTCGCATCCCTATGCTTCCTGCATAGATCCCGATGACCCCCAAATAAATATACATCATTGACAAGGCGAAGTATAATGTGGCCCCTGAATGACCTGATCCGTAGCCATATCTTTCCATGGTAACATTAATCGCTGAGGTTGTATGGCTAAGATTGATAATCCGATTGCTATGGGTATTGTGATAGTGAGTTTCGTTGACGAAATCGTATTCAGAACGATTGGTGTTTCGGCCATATTGTTTGCTCAAATTTAGCAAGGTTGAGTTTTTGCCTGTCTTTGTGGTCTTCAGGTAAGTGAAGTAGCCAGAGGGAGTTCTAGAAAGAACTTCCGTCAGATAAATACCAAACACTTTCGCCAGAAAGATGCTTGTTGCCGATAAGTCGTTCGTATCAACCGGAGAGACGCATACCATGCCATTACTCCTAGGAGAATCACAAGGCTCTACAAAGAGCTGGAGAATTCGACCAAGTGATGAATAATGGTTGCTCGAAGCATCTTCATCGTTCTCAACGTCGATACTCGGAACGATATAGTCAAGAACAGTATGGTTAAATGTTATCGGTCGCACTTGTTGTGTTTCCTCCTCGGAGAAATTCTTCAAATTCAAGGTACGATTCAATGAGACTTCGTTGCTGAAACTTGAATTCAGAATATCGCTGGCTTTTGGGTCGAATGTAAAGTTGGATGGCATCCAGCTGGCCATAAACCCACAGGCGTACAGCAAAGCCTCGTCATTTTCTGGAAGTTGCCCAACAAGTAGCAGAATGGAGGACTTGTTCCCATGAGTGAAAAATGAGCTAGTCACGGAACGCCCTTCCCACTTTGTTTTCCCTAGCCAAGTCATTTTTTTCTTGGTTGCGTAAGGTTGTTCCTCCTGAATGGACAGACAAGTCTTGTCGCCGAAACAATCGAACGATTCGATAGGGTATTGCAATTCTCCCGGTTGAAGATCGGTGGCTGCGGACGACTTCTTGATGGACCTGCATTTTGACTGTACCAATGGCTGAAACAGTTTGTGCTCCTCAGAGGTTTTGATTCGATAAGATGCTCGGAATTTCTCTGAAGTGGAAGAGATCAAGTAGTCCGAGAAGAGCCCTAGGCTGACCATGAGAAAGTGTGGCGGCGTTGTGCTAAGTGTAATCGAGGAATCGGCGTTGGCCGGACTCCTGAGTTCCGCATTGGAAGAATTCGTGAAGACCAGCTCGCGGCGCAACTCTGTTGGAGGATACTGAAATCTTAGACTGTCACCCAAGTCACTCGCGCCAAAACTTTGGGCCCACGACCAGATGTCACTGAATCCAGAGGCTGGGCACCAGTACGCATAAAAGCCTGCGAAGCTCTTGCAGGACTCTCTGTCATAAAAAGGCATCCTGCCTTCCCGCATACTGAAGGGGGAAACAAACTTTTGGTTTAAAGCGTAGAACAGTGATGGGCTGGCCGTCTGGAAGTCTGCTGCTTGGTTGGGAGGATACCATCCTAGAATAGGCACAAGTAGTACCGCTGAAGCTGGACCGACGATAGTGGATACTATGGTTGCAAAGACGATAAAGCCGGCAAGGAGGAACTCCCAAGGCTTTTGGATGTTTACGCCTTGGCGCCAAAATGCAGCGGAACTGAGATACCCGAGGTCGCCGACGCGATATCCGCCGGTAAGAAACCCAAGTCGAACTCCGTCAAGGATGAGACTTCTTCGAAACATGGCTAGGGCAATGGATGAAAGTGAAGCGATAATTAGAAGCTCATGGATCTTTGCCGGCAGTTGAAGAAGGTTGTTGATGGCGTCAGCGTCGATCGTGACATGACTGCTTCCTACATGCAGACTGACGCCTTCTTCCGAGTACCAGTATCTATTTTGCTGACTGATGACAATAATCGCGATGGTCGAGGCGAGGGCGGGAAAATGGACAACCCATCCCGTGAAGAATCTCAGCCAGTTGTTGCGAGTGATGGGCTTCCCCAGACCTCCATATGCAGGGAAAGTTCTGGTGTGTTTCGGAGGCCCTCCCAAAAACGCCCTTGCATGATCGTGTCGAGCATGTTCTGGAGACAATGACGGCGAACTGGCTTTCGCCGACACCGACGGAGTCGCACACGGCGACTCTGTCGGCGTCGCAGTCCTACTGGGCTGCGGAATGGGCTCGGATCTCGTCTTCCGCGACAATTTTGTCAATGCCACAGTCTCACCGGACGGCGGAGTCGAACTTGTAGAGGGCAATTCCATTTCGTCATTCTGTTGGGCTGACTGCATAGTTACTGGACGCAATGAGTACAGGATACGTCTGTTGACTGTAATACTGGAAAGCGGCAGAGATTGAAGAGATTGCGTGGAGGATTGAAGTGGACTTCAGTGACGGGAAACGCTTCCATTTACGTTATGTCGAGCACCAGGCTATCTACCTTATTACCGTACGCTGGTAGCGAGCATAAGCACGACTGCATATTCAGGATTCGCAGCCCTGCCCGGGGGTGATGCAGCAGCCTGGAGATGCTTCAATGTGCGCATCCTTATGGTAAGATTATGCGTTGCACCGCGAAGTTGCAGCGTTTATGTAAACATGCATGTTGCTCTGCGGCGACGGCAGTCGTCATTGTTGGGCTTTCACCACAACAACAAATATGGCTCCCTTCCAGCGCTACCTTGGCAGTGGAAATTTGGGGTACATCACCCGAAGGCTGGGACTGCGGATGGATGTCTCGTTTATTGCGACCCAATGAATTGTGCATAGGCTGACCACCAGCTGATAGATGCAGGCCATATGAGGAACGATTGACGCTGCGGCTGTGTCCGAATGACAACGGGCAGGCCATACGTCTGAGGGGTGTTTGAACAGGCTCTCTTGTCTGACGTAAAAACTGCATGCCTGTGCCGCTAATAAGCGTTGATGAGCAGAAGGTTGGGAGATGTCTGCCTATTGCCTCTACACCCATCTATGAAGACATCGTGCGACCCTTTTGCCCAGCCGCAAATTCGGCACCGAAACACCCACGATCTCGTGTTTATGGCAAACAGTAACAGCCAATCCTACCTCTCAATTATAACATAATGCAAGGAAATACATCATCAATTAAAATCAAGCTCGTGATTATCGAGAGGAGGTTTACATACTGCTGCTTTCTCGTCGTCTATGACATACCTTGCACGATAAGAAAACCTAAGAGTGATATCCATCCTCGAAATCCTTCAATTCCCCGTTGAATAGCTTTATGTCTTTGTCGTCCTCCGAGTTTGCTAGAGAAAGAGACGAGACACTGTTCTGCGCAAGAGTTAGATCATCATCCAACTCGAACTCGGCGAATGCCCCTGGCTGAAACCTATGTTCCCGAAGGATCTCCCTAACGCCCTCACGATACTTCGGCAATGTCTTTCTCGAGTATGCCTCGAAAGCCCTCTTTGAGAACCAAGGGACAAGATCGTTGACCGCGCCATGAACAGCTCGCTTGCGCGACTTTTCGATCTCCACGCCGTCTTTCATGGTCTTGACTCTACTCTTCAAATACATAGCGGCGACTGCTTTGATGTTCTCCTTCGTAACTCCTTTGCCATACTGACTGAAAGCCTGATCCAAGATGAGGATCAGATCACAGGCGCACTTAAGAATCATCCGCACCGCTGCTGGTGCCTCGAGAAGAGGGGCGCCAAAGGCAAGCGGGATCCCACCGACCACCGTGGTACAGGTGAGGCAGATAGCACCACCCCAGATGATGAAGGATTGGCTTAGACTCATGGCCATGAATGGCGCAAGGTTTCTCCAGACGACGCCAGAAAGCACATCGTTGATGTCACCTATGCTGGCTTTTGGGATGCCGAAGGACCCGTGCGCAATCTCCTGGCAGAGCAGCTTCGAAATTGTAGGCGTGGTCATGGCCGAGACGACTCCGGTCCCGAGACCAATCCCCGCAGCAGCCACAGTTGCTCTGAGAAGCTTGAGCGTCTTTTCAATAGCTTGGTCCATTTTTGCGTCGATATCTGGGACCTGAGCAGCCACCATCGCCTCGGATACTATTGGACTGCTAAAGCTTTCCATCGTCATCTGGATCAATCCCTTGATCGAGTCTTGATCGTCTGTGGCGTAGTAAGTCAACACATGAATCTTAAAGGGTGGCATAGACTGGGTTACAGACCTTTGGAGACGAAAGCGAATTGAGCCTTGAGCTCTGGCCAAAATGGAGAGGTCTCTGGCTCTTCAACAAACTTCTGCCTGAAGATGGCCGCTCTTGCCGAAAGCAATTCCGTTTCATTCATTTGGCCGCGATTGAAGAGAAGATACTTGTCCTTTTTGGTACCAACAATCACGACTGGTGTCAAGGGGCAGATTTCAATGACTTCTTGCAACACATTCGCCAGCGCCGATTGAACTGGACGGTCTGTATCCGTGTCGATGCACAACCTGGCGGATATTGGTTAGACTGGATGACAGAATAATCGGCGAGACATGGGGAAACTCATATACCATATCGCATGAAGATTTTGCCTGATATCTGGGCTGCCGGATCTCGCTTTCAGAAACTTCTTAAATGCGGAAACCTCTTTGCTGTTGCCTGCCTGGAAGCCTTCGGAGTCGTGAATAATGATGCCCGGGTGCAGATCCGACTCAAAGGCCTCCTCAATATCATGCTCGCCTCGTTGGTTCGAGTTCTCCTGAGTCTAGCATCTATGTAAGCGCTGGGACAATAATCGAAAACCTCACGTGTGCACCCACCATTGCAATGCCAAAGACACGGTTGAGAAGCGTGGACTTCCCAACACCAGTGTTACCACAGATCAGGATCCTGCAACTCGTGGACATCAAGAAGTCCTGGCGCCAAGGATCGAAGGTCGCTTCTACCTTCTCCGAAAGATACTTCAAGCTGCTGCGGAATGATTCCAAGTGGTCCATCAAACTGCCAAGAGCTTTGGGTATTCCCAGAGTGGGATAACAATCAACTAAGAAGTAGACTGATGGGTGTATCACCGTTCCGTTTGTAGCTATGCGGGCAAGTCAGCGGGGTCTGTGAACTGCGCAAGGGTTGGCAGGCACTTACAAACGTTGCTGTATCCCTTGAGATATCCACGTCTTTGGGTGTCGAAAATATGCCTATTTCCTAGCGCGAAGCCCTTGAATCCCTTGTTCACAAGGACTTCATGCGTAGACCGAATCTTCTGCTCGCCGTTTGGGCCCACACGTCTCTGGAGTCTCCGTCTCGGGACCTGCTGCAAGTTCCCGTGATTATGTGATTGCCGGAGATCGTACATCGTGATCTCAATGCCACTGGAGTATCTAAATGTCCACGGTTCAGTCTTGAGAAGACGCGCTGGAACATCGGCCTCTAAGACTTTGTCGCCAAGATCAGCAAGCTTCGGGGGCTTGGGGAAGGCGAGGTCCATAGGACTATCAATCAGACCCTTGATATAATCAGGAGGATCATAATCAAGAACCAGACCCTGAGCCATGCTCTCAATCATCATCCACTGGAGTGGGTACAGTGACAGTCCGTCGTGATCAGCGCCTCCACCCATATCTGCATGTGCGCCTACGAACCATGCCTGGATACAGCGGTGGTTGTTCTGTTGAACCTCGGTATTCTCGATCGAATCAATTGGAAGTAGAGGGAAGGTCTTTCGCTCCTCGTTTAAGGCTAGGGCGTGCCTGATCTCGTTGGTGAAGCTAAGATCGGTTACGTCAATAGTGTCTTTCCAGAGGGTCATCTTGACAGTGTCAAACAGGCCCAGGAATCTGATCTTTGGAGGGTCTCGCGTGTTTTCACGGCTAGCAATATTCGTCAGAATGACGCTGGACGGAACGAAGGAACGCAGCGCTACTTACCGCCACCGGAACTCCTGCCCAGCTAATCCAGTCCTCCGACGCCTGACCCCAAAGCTTTTGATCGCCTTCCACATTGAAGTATCCTTCACATTCAGAGCTTCACGTATTGTGGTGTTGTTCAGAAGCACGGATACGGCCCGAACAACATCTGCATGCTCGTCAGCTTGACTCTCTTCCTCACGAATGCACCTTCTTACATGCTCCACGGCTGAACCCGAACAACCAGACTTCGTCGTCCTTGGATTTGATCTCTCGGCAGCAGTACTAAATCCGCTGAGCAACTAAGATTGCATTGATTTCACCTGATCACATGGTTTCTTACTGCGTAAACCTCTTGGATCTGCTCTTCGCAACCTTTCCCAGTCATTCCATCGTTGAATCTGTTCAGCGGCATCTTATTGGTGCCGATTCCGGGGAAATACTTCGCAATCTGCAGACAGTCAGCTACAAGCAAACCATCTGAAGGATGGTGCTTTACCTGTTCGACTTCATTTCCATCTCCATCTTTCGTCTTCCCGATCTTTACCGAGGCGTAGATACGGAACACGTTGCTATTATTGCCATGGCCATGGCCTGTATGCAATTCAGCTATGTGCCTTGTCGTGTACACTGACCCTTACCTTCGCGTCCATCCTCGTTGAACCAAGTGCCGTCCACGCAGACAACAATCCTTCTGTAGCTTGACGGCCGGCTCGGCTTTTCCATGGCGATGAGTGAAATCTGGGCCGAAGATGTGAAGCACGCAAAGAAGAGAAATCTCAAACCCAGACTCCAAAGGCTGAGAGAAACTGGCCAGGTACTGCCTTTATCATTGAGTTGACGGGCTCACCCCACGTTTGACATTTTAGCCTGCCGCGTGGGACCCCCATTCAAGATGATATTTGCCGCTGTGCGACGATACTGAAGGCAGGCTGCAATGGGGCTGCCTTAGCATGCAGCCCTCACTGTGAGTGAGCCAATCACAGGCATAAGATCTCCCATCAGCTGAACCATTTACAAGAAGTGGCCATTCTCTGGAGTTGCTGGGTGAGTGGATGGCTCGACACTTCACGCCAATCATTAACGCTGCTTACATGCTGACAAAAGCACATGCCTGGAGATAATGCTCCTCGGAAGCCACTTACGCAGAGAGTGATCACATCTGGTTCTTGTATGTCACGATCCAAGGCGAACGGCTGAAATATTGAGTTGGGGGCTAGCGGTAGGTGTGGCTCAACAAGGCTCTGGGATTCTTCCCCTGTATCACGCGAGACTTTGATTGGGTCGAAGAACGAGTTTCCCACCAGGCATACTGTGATTACGGCATATGCATGTTCCGTATTTACACACGATGGTCCTTGAGCTGACCTATGCCGTGACGCATTCCAAGACATCGGTGCAGACATTTCAACCGCTCCGGACTTCACTAAAGCCCGACTTGGAGGTACAGGGAAATTCTGACCGTTGATCCAGAGGCCATAAGAAGTCCTTATGAAATAATTTACCCTTTTCTGCTGGCTTATCACAATATGTTCGCTGTCTGACATGACTTTCGAAGGACGTTCTTGGTGCCTCGACTTCACCGAAACGCTGGTCTGGCTTGGTTCGAAGGAACCAACCAAGTAAGATGAATGCAGAAGTGTAGTGCAATTTGTGATGATTGGCCCCAGGAAACAACATCATACACCCAGTCATCTTCAAGGAAAAGACCAAAGGCTAAGTACATGGTACAAAGATGTGAAGCTGGACGAGAAGAGAAACATGTTCATTCGGAGGACAGTCTTTCGACTGGTGACCACAGCAGGCTCAGTATGCAAACATAAACGCATGTACAGCTTGTTGTCGACATTTGCACCTCAAGCGATAAAATGCCCTTCTGCTTGTGGTTGTTCGCATGTCTGGTAAAAGCTTTCAGGATCACACTTTGGCACTAGCCATAGAGTGCTTGTTTGACATAAAACTGTAAAAGGGAACAGCATACCGTCATAAAACTGTGTTCCCGTTACGCGCTTGTTTTCCATCTCCAGCTTTCGAGACAGAAGCGCATCACAACTCGATTGACCTCGGGAGCTTGCACATGTTCGACTCGATGGCCTTCGTACGAGAATTGGATCAAACTGTGGGAGATGACAGCTCATTCGTATCCATAGATGCCGACTTTGGGCGAGTACCACGGGAGCGTGGGGCAAATTCATCAAGTCGAGCTGCAACAGATATAGTCTTTGAACTGTCAGGCAGTGTTCTTCGAAACAGGAAGTTAAGATGAAGGGTGCTGGGAGATTTTGACGGAGACTTGCCTAAGGTGACTTGGTAAACGTTGGGTCTGATAAACTCAATCATAAGGAAAGCTCGCACGTAGAGATTTCGAGAGATAAAAGAAAGACTTAGTAGCTAGGGAACGTTTCCACTGCGCTCGCTGATTCAAATCAACCTGAACGATGATGGGAGTCTCATCGGACAGATGTTCGCAGGCAAGGAGGCGGTCAAAGTTGGAGGCTTGTTGAATCTTCGAGCCAGAGTTTGAATTTGACAGCAGCACGAGATTTCGAATGTCGAACTATCGACAGAGTCAAGAGTCACTGACAGAAATGCTCAAGCCGAAAGTCGCATCCAGATCATGTCGCCAGAGGCATTGGTCAGTTGTAAACTGCAAGGTGAACCAGGCTTGAAGTTAAGGGAGAATAAACGCAAAGATCGGAAACTTTACGACGCGCCGCCTGGCAGGACAACGCGACGCCATCCCAAGTAGCCAAGCAACGCGGACCCCGAGCTGCAGCCCCTGCAACAATGTCCTTACCCCTGCTTAAACCCGCCTACGGGACGTGATACCGCTAGTGCAACCAGCATCACACTTGAATACTCATCGCGTAGCTGGCATCGGGCCACTTTCCCATCTCTCCTGCAAGGCCAGGTAGCCGGGCTGAAAGGTGGGTGACTACATGAAGTGGCTGGCCCACTAAAAGGCATATGCAAACCGCATAAACTGGAGGGAATGTGGAATTAGCAAGTCCGGAGAGAGGGTGGGTTGCTGCAAAGGAGGCTCGTTCCGGTCGATGAGTATGCTCCAGCCTTCTCGCTACACGATCTTGGCTTGAACGTGGCCTTCAAAGGGTGTCAGGGGTAAGGCATCGAAGCGTACTAGATGCGTCTGCATGTGTTGATCCGAAGCTTTTGAAAGGCTGAGAACCAAGATGTCTAATAAACGAGGAGAAAAACGGTTAGTGTCTGGAGGGACTGTTTCCAGCACCGCGGATCCGTCCACACTTTGGGGGGCATGGAGGGTAGGACCCCGGTCTGCTTTCAGGAAAGGCGATCCGTTAGCGCCATGTCATTTAAGGCCACATCAGGATATTTGGCATCACTTCCCTTGGGGTACGCAGATGCTGAAGGCTGGAATGGGAGTAGTTGACGGAAGAAGTTGCCGTAAAGCAGTCTGCATTGGTCTGTTGGAACCCCAAACTGCGCCGTTGTCGAGGTACACATCGCTGCAGCCGAATTCCGATCTGCGAACATGGAGTTGACGGTCTCGCATCCAACTGACTTTCGAAATCTGGGTGGCTAGTGGATGGGCTCGCAAAGATCCCACAAGGCCAGCTTGGCTCTCCAGTTTCGTTGGTGCTTCCTCAGATCCAATTTTCGACACCAGAGTGTGCTGTGCCGCTGGAACACATGCAAAGGCGCCGAGACAAGACGGCTTTTCGGAGCGAACCCTGCAATAGCAAAATCAAACCCGCAGGTCACATGTCTTGGCTCGACTACTGCCATGGGTCTATGCCGGCCGGGTGAGCTGGTAGTAAGACGCCGTTTGTGAGTGATGAGTCGAGGCTGCAGAGAGGCAGTTCTGCGTACGGCCACAGCGCCACGCACACCCGACTTTCCTCCAAGTCGGAACGCGGCCGAAGCTTGCCACGGGGATCGCCGAGGCCGATCCTGCTGATGGACGCTTACCAGATGCTACGATGATCTACGTATACTTGGCTTTCGTCCTCAAAGATCATCAAGCTGAGATCAAGCTTGATTTCAGGGCCGAGTACGGATGTTGGCTTCACGATCTTCCGAGCAATCGCTATCGATCTTGGTTGTCAACCAAAGGCTCGACGGCTTCCCAAGCTCACTTCCTTGCGGCGAAGCCCTCAGATGGGCAAGCGCCTACATAGAATACGATCTTTTTCCGCCTTCACTAGAAAACTGTCTTTAAATTCTTGATGAATATCATTCAGCTGAAGCCCTGTCGTTTGTGATACACCGTGAAACAGCCACTTAGAAGCTTCTCATCGCGAGAAGCGATACCCGACCATCAGTCATAAGGCATGGAAGCGTCCGACATCGCCGCCAGTGTGTTTGTTTCATTGCTGGCAGCTTTCGGTCGTAGGATCCGTCCCGCGCTCACCAGCGGCACAGCAGCGCAGCTTTCGGGTCCGTAGTCCAGAGACGAAGACGGCCGGTAGGGCGCTTTTCTCCGTCACAACAAGCGGAAGCGTGGCGTTGGATCACGGCCCGGACAAGCAGGTAGGACGAAGTCTGGAGAGCGAAAACGACGTGTGGCTGGACCAAAACAGCGGGAACAGGTGCAAGGGGAGAATGCTCCAACGTCGGCCTCCTCCCAGGTCTCAGGTGAGCAGCGAGCTAACGGGACGACTGAAGCAGCATGTGTGGGGAGTGGAAGGACAATGGTCTGACTAACAGACATGGATGTCTGGCAGCAAGATCCGTGTTGACGGGTCGCGTGTGAGTCCTGGTGCCTCGTGTGTTGTCGGGCCTTTTCGCAGGGCGGGATTCCACCACTCAATGTGGACCATTCACACGCCGTCGAGGCCGCTTGGGAGAGGGTATCAAAAATAAGGAACAGGATGCCTTTGCCGGTGGCTTGCAGCGGCAGGAAACCATTGAAGGAACCGACAGAAGCGCACGCCCTATCAGACGGCGAACACGGCTTGTACACGCCCGTTGGATTTGGGGGCGTGATACATCGATTCTTCGAGCCCGAGTCGATGGAGCGGGAGGTGAGCACTTGGCGACCATGTCGAAGCAGACGATGGAGGTCGAGGGCGTGTGGGTGGGCAAGGGATCGTGGAGACTGGCTGCCTTAGCTCGCGCCGACAGGGTCTAGAGGCGCTGACCGGGCTGGGCTGCCGCTTTGAGGAGAAATTTAGGGCGGAGGAAGGCGGCCCGTCAACCAGATAGGCATAGCGTGGCGGACTCAAGGAGACAGGGGAGTTGGAGAAGGTCATGGGCAATTGTCAAGTCGATCAGGTAGTTTGATGGTTTGCTTTCGATGTGGCCAGGGCCAATTGAGAGGGAAGAAGAGGGAAGAAACTTCTACTTTCATGTTTTCAACTGGCAACGTAGAGCGAATGGTCGTCAGCACTTCTGACTGTTTTCTGGACTTCTTTCGTGTTGTGACAGGGATGCACTATCTTAAGCACAAGCTGTAAGCGTGACTATCCGACCAACTGTAAGTACTCTCGTTAGCAACAAACATCACGGAAGCGAGATGAGACGACGTTTCTTAGCGTCTGCTCAGGGAAACAGCAAAGCCGCCCAAGACAGAGACCGCTGCTAGAGTGACAGCCGTCCGTCGTTGGCTCTGAGGCCACATGGAAAGACGGCCCGGTTGGAGAAGACGTTTGCTCCTCTCATTTGGATTCCCTACCATCTCTTTTGGGTTTGGTGGCCTCTTTCTCCAGATCTCCTCCAGCTTTTCTCTCCCCCATCTCACCTCTCCCCAACCAACCCAAACGCCGCTACGCCCGCCGTGTGCCTTGATGCGACTGGCTCGTGTTTTCGGCTTTGGACTTCGAGATCCCGGGCAGCGCTTTCACGGAGCCAGATGATGATTCGATTCCCACAAATGTTCCTGATGTGCTGAAAGAAGCTATTGCCAACAGCAAAAATATCTCCGAACAGCTGAGTCGCGGCGCATCGCGGTCACGCATGGAATCGCAATACCCCCGGACATGTGCTATTGCCATTGACAACGCAACCCAGCCGACTCGAGGCAAGACGGCCAGCATCTCCACACGCCCACACACTCCCCCAGATTCAGCAAAACCTTCTTTTGGGCGCTTCTCCAGCGCGTCTCCATCAGGCTGGTGCGAGAAACGGAGAGCAGCACAGCATCTGTAAACACCCCAGTCTTTGCGGAGCACTTCGACCCGCTGATCCGGGGAGGACTCAAAGGCCGCAACCATGTTTCGCTGTCAATCTGCCCAACGCCATTGACAGTTCAGTCAACGGCGTGGGCTTTTTTCGCCAAACACAGGTGTACCGTGTCGACTTGGCTTGCCGGCCCGCGTCGTCTCTTCGTCTCGCGTTGACAGGTTAGCTGGACAGTGACCCATTAACGCCCCTGGCACAACGGCACAGCACTGGATGAGCCAGCCGTCGAGAAGTTGGGGATTCGGGGTTGCGTCCACGCTAATTCAGGCGCGCAGCACACACAACCTAGTTCCCCAGGTGTCCCTCATGGTTTCTAGATGAGCTGCCTCGATGCCCACTCAATCTAATTCACATTGATTGCGACGCAGCCATCAAAGCCATCAACGAGGGACTCTTGGTACCTGCCAAGCAGTGTCACGCTCCAAGACAGCCACACCTAAATTCTTCAAGAAAGTAATCTGTGATTCTAGTTGTAGGCGAGAATCGGCAACACCGTACACATAACCGGCTGTCTACTCTGCCCATCTGTCGGATGCTGATGGACTGGGCCCAGTGGCAATCAGCACCGCACATTGCAGAGAGCAGGGGGGCCGTACCAACATGGGGTGTGAGCAGTTCGAGGGTGGTGCAACCAACGATCTGCTGCCCAGCCAGTACAAGCAAAGTCCAAGGATTGCAGGCCTGCCGCCCTTTCGGTCCCATGTGGGAGTGGCCCGTCCTTCCACCTGCCCACCCCCTCCCATGCATGGGAGGGTAGGCTCGAAACGGCCGAGCTAAGGATGGGCAATTGGAAGTTGGGGTTCGTTCTTGCGAGCTACCGCGTCTCTCCATCGGAATCCTACTCCTCATCCCGTCTCCCAGGGACCAAGACGCCGAAAATCATAAAACCTCAGCCTGTCCCGCGATCCCTGGCTGGTTCGTCTTGAGTTTCCCATCCTCACCCTCATCCCCTCTCCACCGCAACATCCAAATCCACAGTCCAGACTGTGGTAGTCGGCAACTGCAGCTCTCCTCAGAGTGCCAATACTTCAACGAGGACGTTCTCGGCGGCTTGCCACCAACAGCCAAGATGGCCGAAAAGGTTGACTCCGTCAACATCTCACCTCACCATGTCGACCATGACTCCGACAAGGCAAGCCATGCCTCTATTGTTGCTGCGGAAACATGGACGTCTGCTAACGTGCTTGACTCTACAGAAGGAAGTCGAGACCAGGGTGGTCACCGGCTCCGAGGCTTTCAACGAGGCCATGATCAAGGAGCCGCCCAGTGCCTGGACCAAGCCTCAGATCATGATCTATGCCTTCTCTCTCATTGGTTTCTTCTGTTCCACCATGAACGGATACGACGGCTCTCTCATCAACAATTTGCTGCAAAACCCCTCCTTCAAGGATCGCTATGGAGCCGAGAACGACGGTATCTGGGCCGGCATCATCTCTTCTATCTACCAAATCGGTGGTGTCGTCGCTCTGCCTTTCGTCGGTCCGGCTCTTGACACCTGGGGCCGCCGCGTCGGTATGCTCATCGGAGCCAGCATCATCATCATCGGAACCTGCATCCAGGCCACCGCCAACGGCACCGGCCAATTCATGGGCGGCCGTTTCCTCCTCGGTTTTGGTGTCTCCATCGCTGCTTCTGCCGGTCCCATGTACGTCGTTGAGATCAACCACCCCGCTTACCGCGGTGTCGTTGGTGCCATGTACAACACTCTTTGGTTCTCTGGTGCAATTGTTGCCTCCGGCACTGCTCGAGGTGCACTTGAAATTCATGGAGGTATGTACCAATATCTATTCCGATTCTTTTCTTGTTCACTCCTTCCCTGCCATTGTCTTCCCTGTTTGAATGCCTGCGGAGTGGGGCCGTGCGTTGTGGGGCCGGGGAAAGTGAAGCCATCACAACAACCCAGCCCCAGATTCATAATCAACTTCACAACGCCATCTTCATCGCTCTGTACACTCAGCTAACGAAAAATTGAAGATGCAAGCTGGAGATTGATAACTTGGCTTCAAGCGTTGTTCTCTGGTTTAATCGTTCTTTTCTGCATGTGGCTGCCCGAGTCTCCTCGATGGTTGTTCGTCAACAACAAAAAGGAACAAGCCACTGCTGTACTCACCAAGTACCACGGCAACGGCAACTCTGACTCTCCCTGGGTAAAGCTGCAATTGCACGAGTATGAAGAGCTTCTCGACATGGACGGTGCTGACAAGCGCTGGTGGGATTACCGCGCTCTCTTCCGCAACCGCGCCTCTGTCTACCGTCTTTGCTGCAACATGTGCGTTTCCATCTTTGGTCAATGGGCTGGTAAGTTGTTTTCTCTGACAGACGAGAGGCTCAGTTAACAGTTGGTCCAGGAAACGCTGTTCTGTCTTACTTCCTCGGTTCCGTCCTCGACACTGCCGGCTACACGCACCCCATCCAGCAGGCGAACATCACTCTCATCAACTCGTGCCAACAATTTGCCTGCGCCATCTTCGGTGCCATGTTTGTCGACAAGGTCGGACGTCGCCCGCTCCTTCTCTTCTCTTTCTCCGCCTGCACGGTTGTCTGGCTCGGCATGACCATCGCCTCCGGCATTCTTCACCAGTCCGAAACCATCAACGCCGATGGTGACCCCGAGTTCCACAACGCGGCTGCGTCGCAAGCGTGCTTGGCCATGATCTTCCTTTTTGGTTCTGTGTACTCCGTCGGTATCACTCCCCTTCAGGCCCTCTACCCTGTCGAGGTTCTCTCCTTCGAGATGCGTGCCAAGGGTATGGCTTTCTCCAACTTGGCTGTCAACGCCGCCGGTCTCCTCAACCAGTTTGCCTGGCCCGTCTCCATGCAGAAGATTGCCTGGAAGACCTACATCATCTTCACAGTTTGGGACGCTGTCCAAACTCTCACCATCTGGTATTGGATTCCAGAGACTAAAGGCCGTACTGTAAGCATTCCTATCGAACTTCCTAATGAAACGTCTGTCATACTCATGAGGCGAATAGCTCGAGGAACTCGACCACATCTTCGCCGCCAAGAACCCCGTCAAGGAGTCCACTCAGAAGAAGGAGGTTGCCGTCGACCGCTACGGCGACGTCGTCAACGTCCAGAACGTCTAAATCTGAGACGCCTCTTACCACGGTGGTCAAAATGTCTAAGCGAGCGAGTTGTGTTGATGGTTTCTTATTGCTGTTGGATATCCCTTTAATGTCACAAGGACACTGAGATTCTGGAGACGTGCTGTCTACTTTTGCATGGCTGAAGAGTGTAAGCGCTCGAGGTCGTTGCGGTGGCTACTGGGTGCGGCCCTCTTCAAGCCAACTCTTCTCTACTTACATACCATACCAATATACCGTGCTGTATACCCTGAATCCATACGTTGCATTGACTTTGACTCTTCTTTCGTTAGCTGACAATTAGTCGTGCTGAGTCTGCGCGTGAAAGAAAATCTCCTTGGCTAGCTGAAGGTTTGTCAGACGCTACGACACAGGCTTGCAGGTCTTGTTGCCACCTCATAAATCCCACGGCATTTCATAATGCCGCTTTCGGGGCTTGGCTGACTTCGTGTGGGGTGGAAGTTGTTGAAATGAGGCGGGGGGTTGCGTCGGGTGTGCGTGTGACCTGAGTAGACGCGGTGGTCAGCTTAAACGGCTACATCACCGAATGAGGTCTTGCTATTCGGTCGGGTAGTAAATATCAATCACCATAGGGACGACAATGACAAAAACAACGACGAAGACGACGAAGACGACGAAGACGACGAAGACGACGAAGACGACGAAGACGACGAAGACGACGAAGACAACGAAGATGACGATAACATTAAACGACAGCATTAACAATAATAATAGCTATAGCAATAATAGGAATAGAGAGAGGGACTAGAAGAGTAATAATGGAAGGATAATAGAGATAATAGGGATAATAAAAACGATAGAGACAATAGAGACGATAGAGATAATAGAGACGATAGAGATAATAGAAACGACAGAGACGACAGAGACGACAGAGACGACAGAGACGACAGAGACGACAGAGACGACAGAGACGACAGCGTAGATTCTCACTCATAAACACAAGTCTGACCAACTGAACATCAAAAATCCTCAACCTTTGATTTTTCCTCTTGGGTTGATGCTTTACCTTCGGGCTATCACGTATTTGTTTGATTTGATTTTGGACCTATATACTTATGGGTGACGAAGTCGGACTCTGTACCTCTCCGTGGTGTCACCTGGAAACTTTCAGCGAAAGAATGCTAGATCAGATACGCAAAGAAAATTTTCGATCCGCGTGTCATTTTCAATCACGCGTGACAATCGCAGTAGAGCACGAGATCCATTGTGGGTGATGCTCATTCGGTCAATCTTCTGAAGGTTGAATGATGCCTGCGTCAATGCTCGGTAATCACCGGGCATTGCCCTTCTCATCACGAAAGATGCCTTCGGCCTTGGCTGGAGATGCCTTAGGCCTTGCCATTTGATCGACAGAAGCCATTCAACCGGTAGAAGCCCAGCGAGCGATCAGCAGAAGCCCCTCGACCAGCAGAAGCCCAGAAACCGACAAGCTGAGCGCCTCACACATGATCTCTCTACCTTTCCCGCCTCAGCTCCGTTCTACCTCAACTTTGCCCTGCTTCAGACAGTCTATCGACGGCATCTCTGCTTGGCTCAACCTCCACGTCTCCTCTTCTCGAGACAGTATATCGATGGCAACCCTGCTCAGACATGCCTGCTCATCTTAATTACAACGCTGTGGACGGAGCTACTACTTTCATCGTCGTTTACCCAGAAACTCAGCGCATTTGGATCTTTCACCCAATCGGCTCCATGGATCGCACACTTGACTATGGTGGCCGGAAGACATCGGTTACTACGCTTGCACAGAAAGGGATACAGTGAGTTGCCGACAGTTGCCTTCTCTTCCAAGAATAACATTGCTGACATCTCAGGACTACAGACACATCGCATCGCCCGGCTTATCCAACGTATGTGGCTACAGGATTGCTGTTGAACGGATACGACTCAAGTTTGATTCTACGCATGAAGACGAGAAAGATTGACTTGGCGAGGTCTCCATTGGCAAGAAGGAGCAACATTGGAGTTGTGTCTACGCAGACATTGATGGCGAGATCTGTTTAGAGAGGATTGTTTAGGCTTTTACAACTGGCGGGAAGAAGAAGAGAGAAGGAAAAGACAAGGAAGGGAAAAAAAGAAAAAAAACAAAAGGGAAAAAAGAAAAGAAAAAGAGAAAGAAAACAAAAAATAAGAAGAAGAGTGCGGAAAGGAAACAAAAGATCCAACAGGAAGGACAGGAAGCAAAGGACAGTAGGATCCGCGATGGTCCGGGAGGGAGGAAGATGCCATGGAGAGAAGGATACACACAAGCATCGGGTATGAGTAGGAGAAGGCGACAGGGAGCAATGGGTAGATGAGGGAGTCGGGGAACAGCTGCTGTGAAGGAATTGAGGCGGGAACGGGGTTGATTGGAAGTCCTTGAGGCGCCGCATGGGTATGTTGGGAAGGGGCATGTCTGAGGCAAGACGGAGGAAAACATGTGAGACGGGGACAGGCGACTGGACTTGATCACAATCACACATCAAGGTATCCACCACGAAAACCACGAGTGCGGGCACGCATCCAGCACGGCAACAACCAGCGCAGCTCGATCGCATCATGACATCCATCACGAGCCAGTGCGAACACGAGCAGGCATCCAGCGCAGCTCGATCGCCCCACGGCACCTATCACGAACCAACACGAGTACGGGTACGCATCTGGCGGCACAACAACCAGCGCAACTCGGTCGCATCATGGCATCCACCGCGAGCCAGCAAGCACGCAGGCGCTCAACTCGCAATACTGAAGCCTTCTCGGACAGGTGCAAAGACAGGTAGACGATACTACTGAGATTTCAACCACATGCTGTTGCTGAATCTTATTTTTCTCAGGTCCATCACCTTTCCACAATTATCGGAACGACACCTCCCTCCACTACCAAATCATTGAGCTCACTCGACGAGGACCAGTCGCGTGGTCGAGTTCAACGGATTGATGTGCCTGGCATCTTCAGAACGGCGACGTCTGGGTGGACCACAGACGACAACCATCTCACCGCGATTGATGTGCCTGGCATCTTCTGTGCCTGACATCTTCAGAACGGCGACGTCTGGGTAGACCACGAACGAGGACACACAACCATCTCATCCACCGTGATTGATGTGCCTGGCATCTTCAGAACGGCGACATCTGGGTGGACCACGGAGTCGAGGGCACACAACCATCTCACCCGCTCATCAATGTGCCTGGCATCTTCAGAATGGCGACATCTGGGTGGACCACGGACGAGGATATAACATTGGTCAAAAGCATGGTCCAGAGCTACATGAACGAGAACCATCGCCCTCGCTGTATGGGGGATCATGCCTTCCAGAGCTACATGAAAAGCCCAAGAACCATCATCCTCGCTGTGGTTCCCTGCATCGTCGACATCGCCACCCAAGAGATCATCACCATGGCGCAAGCATTCGACCCCAAGGGAGTCCGAACGATGAGTGTTCTTACCAAGCGGCAATGCAACAAGTTGTCTGCGAGCTCATCGAAGGAAAGCGATTTCGACAGCGTCGCCGCGTTGACTCTCGCTGTATGGGTGTTCTCACCAAGCCGGACCTTGCAACTGAGCGGGCAATGCACAAAGTTGTCTACGAGCTCATCGTCTGCGAGCTCATCGAAGGAAAGCGATTTCCACTGCGTCGCCACGTTTCAAAGCTACCCTGTACAGATACAACGCGATTGAGATGTAATCCAAGAAGGTCACGGAATTGCGCTCTTGTGGCAAGGAGCCTGAATGACATGCCACTCCCTTCATGGACCATAGCTAGTTGGATATATGGTCTCGTCGACTTCACAATCTCCTGCTCTCGTTGTCTGAGTTTGTTAAGTCCTGTCTGAACGTGACAGACCACTAATTACGCAAGCTTTCGGCCTCATAAATCTTACGGCATTTCATGATACTGCTCTCGGGGCTTATCTGACTTCTTACGTGGAAGTTGTTGGAGTGAGGTAAGAGTTGCATCGGATATAGGTGAGATCTGGCAAGACTCGGAGGTCAGCATTGACGGCTGTCTTCCCGAAAGAGGCAAGTTGCCCAAAGGAAAAGAGGAATACTACCTGCAGGTCGAAATGATGAAGGAGTTATGAGAGCTAATCCTTCTGCATCATGCGAGATTTGTTGCCCTTCATGTGCACAAAGTTTGGCCAACTGAACATCACCATATGCGGCGGCGTCTCGCGGTGGATGGGTAGGGTTGCACTTCGTCGGCGTACGGTTGTTCCTCGTACGGGTTTCCTTGGTGGGGGTATTCTTGGTGTGGCACCCAGTAACTCAAGAAAGCTTTTGTGCATGCTGCGGCTGTCACTGCCGCGTAGCTCTGCCAAAGCTTCGTCTTATGGCTATCAGCATAGTCGCAAACTCCCTTGATAACCACACACGACGGGAAGCTATCCCATACCCCAGCGCCCTCCATCTCGAATCCAATTACGCCTTGCTGTTGAGCTATTTCGTCCCGCTGGTCGCCGGCCTTCATCACGGTGTCACCGGATGCAATCAAGCCGAAATGAACATTTAGCTCTGACGAAGCCGTATCAAGGCGAAGGCGTCTGATCAGCTCACCTTTGCAACCAGACTCTTCACACGTCTTTCCGCCCCCCAGGTGATGAAATGTTGGCTCGAATAGAAAGTCATTGTCGACACCTGGATAGTCGGCTTTCAGCTCCGGCGTTTTCCTCAGTTCGTTGACGTAGGCTATTGTTTTCTTCCTCAGTGCCTCTTTACTGTATATGCTTTTCAGTTTTGCAAGTAGTGAGCGGATCTCTGTGTTTGGCCTTCCCAAGGAGTCGAGTAGAGTATCTTTGGGGATGAATCGATTGGGCAGACGCTTCCCAAAGTCATATTGGACTATGCCATCACTGATGATGACGTCTCCCAACACAACTTCATCTCCGCTGTCCGGTGTGAATGGCACAGCACCGCATATGCCCACAATCAGAGCTAAAGTGATGTTGGGAAAACTGATGCGACAAAAGGTGGCAACGCGGGTGGCGTTGGCTTTTCCCATACCCGGCATATGAGCAAGCACCACGTTGTGGCGACCGATGGATCCGGTGGAATATGCGTTGGGGTCTTGTGGTGCTTTGTCGTAAGGTGGGCCGTTGTCGTCCCAATGGGCATCAAAAAGGGCCTCCATAGCGTCTGCTTCATGTGAAAGTGCGCAGATGACAGCTATCTTGAAGTCTTGTCGGCTTTTGGGTCGGTTTAGACACTCAATGTTGGTCTCATGAGTTACCTTCGATAGAGGCCGTGACGGCAGATTCTCCGCCAGAGTCACCAGAGCGACCTTCTCATTTGGTTGAGGTTGTTCAAGTGCTCGCTTTGTTGAAAGATAACCCAGCTTATCGTCACTTCCTCGGAAGGCCCTGTTGAGCCATTCCACTCGGGACAGTACACGCTCGTGCAGTAACTGTCTCCGACTGGAAGGGTCATAAGGTCTAGTATCTCTCTCTTTCCCCATCAAGCCATCAAATTTAAGGCAATCTTCGACAGCATCCGTGTAAATATGCTTGTGTGCAAAGTTATCCCATGTCGCGTATTTGATGTCCTCTAGGTACTGCGTTGCCAAAGAATATCGATAATTGAGTGACAGTGTCTCTCGATCAAAATGGGGGCACCTCAAAGGTTTTCCAAGTCCTATTTCCAAGAGCAAGATGGCCAAGGCCTGGATGCGAGGGCAACGGTGTATCAATGCTTTAGTGGTTGCAAACTCCGTGGAGTCAAAGGCGCACTCCGTCGCCTCGGGATGGAATGAGATATAGACCTTCAGTGGCAGTTTTTCGGAATTTCCTCGCAGATCTGGCTCTGGCATAAACCAAATTGTTTGGCTATTCCACGGCCGATGCATGAGCTCCGAGTCGTAAAACTGCCAGAAGGCCAAACATATAGCATGCGCGAGAGCAAGTCTTTCCTTGATGCTCAGTTCGTACTGGTCCAGAACATCCGCCAGAGCCAGTCCCTTCCCGGGAATTGTTCGGTGTTTCAAAGCTTCGGCGCCTAGGCGAAGCAACACACCGTCTTCAAGCTTTATGGCAATGCGGCAACCGTCGTCGTGCTGAAAAAAGTCGCAGAATGTAGTTAGAGGCTCCATGTCCATACGGAGTTTCTGTTCACAGCATCTTCCATCAGTAGCAGTATTGTCTTGACATAAGTCAATTGGGTTGCCCGAGAGTCTGGAGCTACAGGTTAGTGATGAACACTTCTAACTAATAACGAACTCACATTGGCATATCAATACACACATCCTGCCAGGAGTAATCAACGATGGAAGAGGTGATGACGTCAAATCGGACTGTGTCATCGCCGTTTCTTTTTGGCCCCGTCAAAACTAGTCGAGAGGGGTGCCATGAGGCCCCTTCTTGGGAGGTGAGACTGGATTGACACGAGTCGCAAGCTGCATAGGTACGGAGTAGTGGTAGAAACTTCCTGTGAACTGTCGACAGGTCTTCCGGTTCAGGGCTCTCGATGAGATCATCCGAGTCATCAGTTTGGAACTGATCTAAAAGCTCCTCACACTTGGAACTAAGTCCCCGCAAAACAAACGATGGCTGTCTCAAGTAGGCCACAATGCCTTTCCTTAAAGCTGCAAGATTCTTGCTATCATCGACAAAGCCACGTAGATCAGATATCGATTGGTGATTTCCCTGAGACACTTCCCAATTCGACACTCGTGGCCACTGATTCAACATGTTAAGAACCCACAAATTTATCGCGCGCGGGGCTGGATTGGCCTCGAAGTCGCTGTGTGGAAAGAGGAGCAACAACTTACCGAGCACATGTCCCTGAGAATCCTTACCACAAGAAGCGCATTTTGCTGGAAGTCGCCGCCTAATCCAGCGTCTGGGTCCGCTCCAAGTTGAATGGAGATCAGGCCCAGCCTGGTCTGGATGTCCATGCAAACAGCGCATTGCCCGCTAGCTTTATGTGGACACTTTGGGAGGGCTTGTATGACCTCACTAATCTTCCACGCGTAAGCTTCGAGGCATTCAAGCAGATCATATTCGTTCATAATTTGGTATTGAAATCGTTCTTTTGATTGTGACATCTCGCGTAAGAATGTCGCTCCAGGCCACGCCGAAAACATTTGAACCCCTCAGGTCCCGGCGGGCCTCGTCAGGTGATCATGCAGGTGAGATATTTCCCAGGGTCAGCACAGCCAATCATGATCCCAACCATGTTACAAACACCAGATCAGCTGCTCCGCCTCCCGATGAATAAAACCCCTCACATCGTAGATTCGCGGTGCCGATGTCTGCCAGCCTGTGTAAGCCTCGTACCCTCATCATAGCCCGACTCCAACGTTGCTGTATTACCCAAACCTTAGTGGGCTCAGTAGCCTGTCCCGTATATCCGTCCAATCTCCATGAAAGAAAACAAAACATCCACTTCATAAATCGACAGGAACCCGCACAGCCTACATTCAACTGCTTTTCCACACAGACTGCAGTGTGTCCACCAGAAGGTCTCTTTCGGCGAGCCCGCCACTCGAGGCCAACCCCCGTGAGCGGGCATGGAAGACGGCCCTCTCTTGGAAAATGACCCAAGCACGCGGGGATCTTGGGAAGATGACGATGCGTTACAAAATGAGGTCCAAGAAGCCCGAGAGGCCCTTCGGGACGTGAGCGCTAGACTCAAAGCCCTTCAAAATACAGTCGAGGTATTGGAAGACGATAAGGAGAAGTTAATCGGCGAAACGCTCGCATTACTCGAAGAGAACGATAAACTCAAGGAAGAGATCAGCAACTATAATTCAAGTCTACCGAAGCATACAATCGAGGCCCCACCGGCGACTCAACCACCTGCTCCCGGGCAGAATCTTGAGACAAGCGAGAGCAAGCTTCGCAGATCTCAGAGTAAGAAAAAAAGGGGAGAAGACAGTGATCAGGATAAATGCCACGACGAAAACAAAGAACGTGAAAAGCTTCACGAGGAGGACAAGAAGCGCCTCAAGAGCCGGTTCGATCACAAGGATACAATAGATTCGGGCAGTGTCTCTAGTGGTAGCTCTGGCCGTAAGAGCTACGTCGAGCCATACGGTCCCTCTATGTCTCGAGCTTACGAAGAGTTTGAATCTTACAACCTCAACAGGCCCCGCAAGAGCCGTAGCAAGTCGAGCTATTCTCAGCTTAGACCCAAAATTATTCCGGTCACTGCCAGATCCGACTACGAGGGCAGCATAGCGGCCTACGACGCTGGCTATGCTGGTGAAGACGGCCACTACGGCTACTCTTCCACCATAGAAGGTGATGAGCAATATCACGCTTATCCCCTTCGAGGTTCAATTATCCCAGGCAGCCAAACAAAGCCTCTTAATTCGTCTGAGGCACCCGTCACCCGTTCAAAGATAATGCCTCCCATAATTGAGAGCTCGAAGCATCAATCTCGGGGGAAACGTGATCCCACCAGAACATCAAATACACAGTCTGCAACAGCACTGGCGAATGTTTGCCTGGATGTATTCAATACTTTTTGCTCTCGAAAGTCTTTGGAAGCCAACCACTGGATCGAAAACCGCCAAGCGGATTTCAATATCTGGATGGCCACTATGACTGATGTCCGAATGGCAGGCCTGAGCTCCTCATTTGAGTTTGGTCTGGAAGTTAGGCCACGCGAATTAAAGCTTGTCAAAGACCTACTGGTCAAGTTAGGGTCATGCCTTATGGAATGCGCAACTATCCACGGGGGAGACCTGCTGGAGGAATCTAAACGGAACGTGGACTCTGCCATTCGAAATTTGACTCTCCTAGCTATCGCTATTCGCCACACGAGGAGAAAGACTCGACCTTTCAAGCTGGACGACAATTCTGACCCATCAGCTTTGGCCGACTTGAGGAAACATCTTGAGTATCTGATACTGGTTGATACAACCGTCTTCAACGACAGTACTCGGCAGCGTCACGAAACGCAGCCACTTTGGTGGCAGGACCGGAGTTCCGACAGCCTGACTCCACTTCAACAGCGGCTTATTGAAGCTAATCTCCGAAGACGGCAACGGTTTCTTGCAGCTCAACAGGACTCTGACCAGATCTCTCGCCAACACATCTCGTCCCCTATTCATGCGGAAGAGACTATGAGTTCAATCACATCGGTCATAGACAAAGTTCATTCACCATCGTCGAATGAGAAGAACATAGCCTCGCCTCCAGCACCAGGGATTTCTACTCGACCAGAACTTCAGCCATCACTACTTGTTACATCACCTGAAGCGTCTACGTCTTTCACCACTGGATTGTGTATTGATAACGAGCCCCAAGACGCTGAAACACCTCAAACCCAGCGAAGCTTGATCCGGACTGCTACAGACTATCCCAGGCTTGTCATGCCACGACCGCAAAACGAAGGTGATGGGCATGATAATCTGCGTGGGACCACAGTGTTGAAATGCCCATGTTGCTGCGAAACGCTACCACACAGCATTCTAGAAAACGAAAGTCTGTGGAAGTAAGTCTACAACAAGCCTTCATGGCTTACCCATTGCTAAAAATATATATCAGAGATCATCTTGCGGCAGATATTAATCCGTATACTTGCATCGCTAAAGACTGCCCAAGACCGTATGTTCTCTATCGGTCAGTCGCACAATGGAAAGCGCATGTAAGAAAACACCATGCGAAAACCTGGAATTGTCAGCTCTGCGATGAATCCGACATAATTATGTACACCTCCCCTGAACAACTCTCGGAGCATGTGAGAGAAAAGCACGCCGACTCGTTTCCGGAGCAGCTTCTTGGCACAGTATCACTATGGCCTTGTAGTATCTCTGTTGGACTCGATGTGTGTCCTCTTTGCAGCGTGGCCGGTCAACTAGACTCCCCAGTCTTGATCAGGCACATTCTGGAACACATCCATGACTTTTCACTTCGATCACTGCCTTGGGCAGACATGCCAATTGAGTATGAACAGGGTTCTACTGCATCTGGTACTTATGACCTAAGCTACTTGCAACAATCGGAACCAGCGGATCCAAGCGCGCCAATGCTTCCATGGCGCATGCATGTCTGGTTTGAAATGCTCGAATTGCCAGAATCAGAGCAATGGGCGCAGGCCGAATCTGCGCTGAATGACCTGACATTACGCCGATCCGTTCAAAAGGGTGTGGGAAACGAGGGCTACTTTTCGAGGAATGATTATTTCGCAACAGATTCCGGACACGTGTCGCTGGATGTTAAGTTGGATGAAAGTCCTAGCCTCCGAAGCTACGATTCTGACTTTAATTTTGGGAGTGAACACCACGAGGACGCTGCCGCGGAGATGTTTGAGGGCAACACCAGAAGTGAAGATAAGGAGGATGGCCGGCAAAACACTAAAGACATTGTCTGAAAGGCAGGGAACCTCAGAATCGCTGGCTTACAATTTAGCATGCATCAGTCGCATTCCTTAGAGTGCTGCTATCCTAGCAGTGTCAGTTGGCTATCCAGGCAGTGTCTATACACACGTATATCCTCTTAAAGCGACTTTGTCTCCTGTGTACTCACTTTCGTCCTCGTTATTGTCGACGTCGTTGCTATCTTTGTCATCGTCGCCGTTATCATCCTCGTCGTTCTTATTATCACTACCCCTACTAGTTTCAATGCTGCTTTCGTCATTATAGAAGAATTATTGGATGTACTACGATCGTGCCTGGTAAGGTAGCTAACTAGCACTGCCAGGCTGGAGACTCTTCTTTGAAGGAGACTTGAAATGGAAATTCTTTTTGGTGTAATATTTACGACGTCAAAAAGCTGAAACTGGCTTTGTAGCCGCCGTCCTCACCCTTTTGACATTATTAGTATCTTAATATGGTCTGTATTCTCCGAATCAACTCGTGAGTTGTATCAACACCAAAATAAGCACTGCCGCCGACCAAGAACCAGTTTTCACCGCAGCAGATTTACTCAGCGACGTGGTCGTGCTAGTCGGCACACCATTGGGGGTCGCTGCTAACGTCGTCGTGGCAGCAGCCTTAGTGGTACGTGTAAGCGCCTGGAAACTCTGTTCAGCCGACTTTGTCGGTTCCGATCCATCATCAACCTCGGGATCCTCCCCAGATTCAGAGCTAGATGTAGCTTCTGCCGCTGATCTTGTTTGCGAAGCCCCTTGTATTGATGTTGCATGAAAGTCTCGACTCCGGTCGGCTCTTTGTCCTCCACCTCTTTGACCTCCACCCCTCTGTCCATCGTAAGGCCGATTCGGATTGTGAGGTGCATCGGTATCAGGTCTGCCTGGTCTTCTCAAGCCACCCAAAGCTCTGCCGAGAGTAAGGCCGTCTCTGAGTTTCTCTCTCGATGGCAATGGGCAATTTAGCCTATCGGTGGAGTGGGGGTGACCGTCGATAACTGTGAACGAGCATTGAGGTGATTCCTCGCTTTCTTCGACACCTCTTCTCAATTCTTTGGGCTACAAAACGTATCAGTGCATAATCCTGTTGCAACGTTACGAGAGTACGTACTTGGCTCCAATAAGAACACTCGGCTTCACAAGTGAATAGGTGTTTTGGCTCTCTCGAAGATTCTGAATTGATGAACACGCGGGGGTATTCTGACGTGCAACGATGGAGACACTGAACTTGCTCAGGCTTCACGAGATTGCAGCAAAGGCAGCCCAAAAACGCCTCCCGATCTGTTTGTGGACATCGCTGCAACACCGACGAAAGTCCGCAACTCTCCGCGCACTGAGATGTCCCAGCGACAGTCTCCAGAATTTCCTTCGCATCCAACATGCCCGATGCATGATTGCTCTTATCGTCCCGTACCCCACAGTCAAGTATCTTGTCGATCGAATTCCTCTGCAGAAGGCAGACTGCCAGAGATTCCTTGTCGTCCCCGGCTGCCTCAACGCATGTCTGTCCATAGGTTCGGTTGGCGTAGTCCTTTCGGCCATCGAGCAGACCACAGCCACTAGATAGCTGTAGCAGCATGGAAATGACAATGAGAGATGTTGACATTGTGGCCACTGAGTCCTTGAAATTGATTGGGAGTTTCTTGGGCAAACTATTTGATGTTTGCGCGGATCGGATGCAATTGAAGGGTCTTTATCAGTTCAATATCGTTGCCTAAAATCCCAGTGTCCACTAGATCGTCTGCGGCACAGGCGGAGGTCCCCTGTTGATTTCGCGTTTCGCCGTTGGTTCTCTGGAGATAAATGTTGAGCAACCCTAGCTCACTGTTGGCTCAGTTGCATGACCCAGCCACATCAATCCGCACCACTGCCTTTGAGCAGCTCGCACATCACCATACACAACAGCGCCCGTTTGGTTGTCTCGTTTTCATCAATGCCGGTATGTGCATGTGTCACTATTAATTAAGTACAGAAACCTCACTTTCGATCTGAATGGTGAGTTGCCAGCCGAGCCAAATGTTGATACTGGTCAGCGGCACAGCGACGCCCGATCACAGGGTAAGCTTGCTAGAATACCAGCCTTCAAGTGCCAAAGAAGGCATTGATTGCCGTACAGAAAGCCATCTGGCGGGTACCGATGGCGGGGCTATGCGCAGCAACGATCCAACAAGGCAGAACTTGAATGCAAAGCAGGCTACGTCATCCCAAATTGGTCTGATTGCCGCCCGTCTGATTCTTGGCAATGCAAAGAAGAGTCAGGCATTTGGAGGGCATTCACGATGCTGACCAGCAGTCTCAGCCTGAATATTGCCCAGGTCTGGGCTTGGGGCTTCATTCCGATACGGAACCGTTCCCGGATCAGTGGGTCTGTTGAACGAATCCCCCCTGTCTGTGTCACCGGCTTCGCTAGAAAACACATATGGAAGACTATTTCTCTTTTATGTCATTGGTCTTTCCTCTTTGATCAACATATACTGGTTTGCGACAACTGCTTGATCGACCTCTAAGTCTATCTAACGACCGGTGTATTATGCATCGGAACATCTCGCCGTCTTTCTCTGCAGGTACTTACAACAGTGAGTGGCCTCCACTCTTTCTATTATTACAGGTGGTACTCTCTGGGGTCGGTGACACGAACACCTCTTCGCTCCCACACACCCTCAATGTTCATGTCTGCTGTTCCCCTGAATAAAAAGTCAGTACACGGTAATAGTTGCCCATGAAATGGTGGTGGCTTACTCTTCTCGCGGCACGACTGCTGGCTCGGTCTGTCCTGCTGCAACATCGGGGTTTCTGAACACAAAGTTCTTCTTCTGTGTCGGGGAAAGAGGAGGTCTCGGTCAGCGCGACTTCTTTTCAACAGTTACCCAGGGGTGTGGTCTTACCAGTCCCAATGACAGATGAATTGCCGGAGGAGTAACTACAATGTGCTCCGTCGGCTCTTGGCCGTTGATCATGGCCAGAATGTTCTGGGCGACCACCTTCGCTTGCCCGGCACCAGGTCGGGCAGCCTTGTGCGCACCAGAGTCGGCAATATCACCAGCAGCAAACATGTGAGAGTATGCAGGATCTTGGAACTGAAGAGTCGGTCGTACTTTGATGAAGCCGTTTGCCGGGTTCACAAGAGGGGCATCGCCGGTTTGCTTGAGATCCTGGAGGAACTGATTGTTGGGTGTTTGCCCTGTTGCGGGAATGATTAGATCCGCTGAGAGCTCGCGACCATCTTGCAGCTTGACTGAAGTCTGGGAGGCAAGACCGCCAGGCGGAATTACAGCGCGGGAGCCAGTGATCAACCTTAAGTAAAACGTTAATGACTGCTGAGACCGGGAGGGGCTACTTAGGTTATGAGCATACTTGATTCCCAATTCCTCGAATCGAGCTTTGATAATCTCGTCCAACTTCGTGTGGTAAAGAGGCATGAGGTGCTCTCGTGAATGCACAAGGGTCACCTCCTTTTCAGGGTAGATTTCCTTGAGATCCGTAGCCATCTGGACGCCTACCGCACCGCCTCCGATGAGAATGACAGAAGATGCCTTCTGGACCGCCTGCTGATGCGCTCTCAAGGTGTCGACCGATGATGGCTTGTCATCACCGGGCATGGTTCCTGGGCTTGGCAATCTGGTGCCTGTTGTGACAACCAAATATTCGAAAGGAATCTCTCCTGAACCTTGCCATTCTCTATCCAAAATGACGGAATTGGGGCGGAGAGATTTGGCGCGGGCTTGAATCACCTGGTGCCGCGATGGGTCGGATGACTTTGAGAAAGCTGCTGTGTATGGAATGAAGGCTTTGTGCTCATGGTCTGGCAGGACGGCGAAGCGAGGCTGAATCACATGTTAGTCAGAAATCATAACGACGCAGTGCACAATATTGACAACTCACGAATGCGAAAAGATGGTGAAAGTGGCTGTGCGGTTCGACCAGCAAGATCTACCATCTACGAGTCAGTCGTCACTCTTTTCAAAGTTGTTTTTCGGGAAGTTCACTCACGCGGTGGGATGCTGGCAGAGCAGCGGCAAGCTCGCCCACAGCGGCCTAACGCACGGCGAGCTGTCAGCAGTTGTTCTATAGGCAACAGCATAAGTACAAAGAGACACCTACAAGACCGACATACGATCCTCCGAGGACAACAACGTTCTTCAAGGGTTGCAGCATCTTGATTGGTCGGGCAGTAGTTGAGATATCCGAAGTCGTGGGGTAGAAACGTGAGTCTTGGCAGCTGGAACAATTGACAATTGAGTGTTATGCTCCGGTTGCAGGACACCTCAGCTTTAACAGATTGTCTTTCACTACGAAATCGGAGCTCGGCTCGTATTACGAGACTTGCGCTGTGGGTCAAGTGCGAGTTGACAGTGTGTCGCAATCGCACTACCGGCGGTGGCTGCCGCACGGATTTATGATTGCAAATCTGATTAGATCTTTCTCAGCTCTGTAGAGACAGCTTGCGTTATCCCCCACTTTACCCGACTCACGTTCGGTTTGTTCGGAATTGGTGGCGGAACCAAAGAGTCGGAGCCGACTTGGGCGCCGTCGCCGATGAATAATATGGGGACGTGCTCAATCAGCGGGGCCGCACCGGCAATGAGTCGCGGCAATTTCGCCAGACCGGCTGTCCTCAACTTAGATGTTGAATGTTGAAACGGACAGCCTTTTCCTGCTCGAGAGCCCGGACTTCGGCCCCAAGAGGTCGTACCGGACATCGGCGTGAAAGTGGGACTGCTTGTTGGGTGTCCAACCTCCGTGGAAGGAAGACCGCCTCATTTTCCTATATCTGCGCGCCTATCTTTTCTATGTACGTGATT
This sequence comes from Colletotrichum sp. SAR 10_65, assembly GCA_025328335.1. Lineage (NCBI taxonomy): Eukaryota > Fungi > Ascomycota > Sordariomycetes > Glomerellales > Glomerellaceae > Colletotrichum > Colletotrichum sp. SAR 10_65. The sequence continues at coordinate 141,242 of JAKMWQ010000070.1, forward strand.
ACTCCTATTACAAAGGATACTAGCGATAGCGATAATAAGGACGAGGACGAGGACGAGAACAAAGACGACGACAACTATAATGAGAACGACCACGATAATAGAAATGACGACGAGGATGGAAGCGACGATAAACACTAAGGTTATTTTAGTGTAGCCACAGGAAAAGTAGTCGCTGTAGCATAGGAAAAATAGTGGGTGCAAGACCACCCGGATAGCAAGAAGTTGTAGGGGAAGTAAGACCTTGATAGACCGACCACCTACTTTGGATAAGGTTCATCTGCTCACAGAACCGCGATGGCCATACCTCTTCGACTTTGGGGGAGAACATGACTGAGTCATTCCCCAGATGGAATATTTAAGATCGCTCCTTGCTTTGCAAGCCGTCATAATCTGCTCCTCCTGCACGCAACGCACGATGAAAAGTCCGACCCTGGAGAACTATCTCTCATACCGACCTGTCAACCCTTGCAATTACCACGAGCAGACATGATGCCGTACTTATCAAAAAGCAAGAGAGGGAAGAAAAGCATCAGTCTTAAAGAATCTCAAGATGATCAGCACCATCGAGAGGCAGTTATCACATCTGAACAGACATCCGACGCCTTGCCAGATTGGCTGATACGAAGGCAGCAGAACCAAGCTTCACGACTCCATTCACTGCCGGACGAGTTAATCATGCAGATTATTCTCTGCATGAATGGAGCTGACTTGTGGTTCTTTCGCCAAGTCTCCTATCGCCTCGCCACCGTATGTGGAAGCTTTAAAGTCCGCTGGGAAAAGCCTGAAGTCGCTAAGCGTCACGGAATCCATCGGCGCTCCGTAAATGAAAAATGGATCAGTCGATGTTATCGAAGATACAAGGATTTGTATCCTGCACTCGCCGAACCAGATCAAGTTTACTGGAGTGGTCGCTGGGTTGACACACCGACGCAGAGACAACTCAGGTTAATCAAGAGGAAATTCTTCGAAATGGCTCCTTCACATAATGGGGAGTCCGATCTCCCACTCGCGCCATACACGTATCCAGGGAAAACCTTACTAGAGCAATATCCCTTGCGCAGAAAGATTAAAGAGCAGCATATACTCAGTCTCCGCTGTTCAAAATGTGTCAACAAAAATAATCAGACGTACCGTTACGACTCGCCCGCCGACGGTCTGCTCAATCAAAAATGCAAGGATTGCGAGGGTCGCGATTTCGATTGGTGTTGTCACACCTTGAGCGCCGAGAAGAAAACTTTGAAGTATTTCCACGATGGACAAGAGAAAGAGTACGAATGTTGGCCAGGTCCACTTCAGCTCTGCGCTCACCAGACTTTTACCTGGCCAGAAATGCACGACAAACTGATCAAAATTGGCACGATTTCAAGCGACAAAGAATGCGCACAGAACAGGTTCCCATTTGTTGAATGTACCATTTGCTTCGCAGAATTCGCAGCCCACGGCAGCCGCATCAAGCAACCGGCAGTTCGCATAATGAAGGATCGAGCACACTGCTACCTATTACTGGAATGGGCTTTGCCAGTGTTCAAGCTACACAAAGGGGTCCTTGTTACCCACGAGTTTGTACGGAAACGCTTCGACAGGATTGGAGAGACCTACGAAGCGCTCCTCTGTCCGCATGTGACGTTTTTCGAAGGAGCTCTCCGAGAATCTCTTCTGGACAAGTTTTGGAATTCTGAACCATGGTACCCAGGTCTGCGATATTGTAAGCGCCAATGCAAATTATGCGGCTTTAGGTACTTATTGAAAAGACACGGCGAGAATGTGTACTTGCAAGGCACTTGTACGGTTTGGTACAATGACCATTGGAGCAATCCTTCCGGAATCGAGATTGAGCCGAGCATTGGAGGCGATCTTGCGCTTCGCTTGAAGGATCCCACGCCACATGCGACGCGCTGCAGAGCCGAGGGGATTTCTTGGTGCAGGACAGAAGGATGCTACAATAGGAAGCGCAATTAACAGAGAGGACGTATTTGAATTTAATGCCAAGGATGCTTTCATAGAGAGGGCCCCGGAGAAATTGGAAACTTGTGCAATGGTGACTAAATTCTCAAGTGTTAAATGCTTGTTTTGCATGGCGAAAAAGACTCACTCTCAGTCAATGTCTTCTTCAAGTCTCTTCTGGGACCCAAAACCATCTTCCACTTACTTTTTTTGCAGCTCTTTCTCAACGACGATATCGAATCCGCCAAGTCGTTGCAAACTGTGTCCCTGCAATTTCGGCTGTGACAGTGAGCCTCTTTGAAGATTTCCCGAGCGATTCTCCTGGTCCTACACTGCCTGCCATCCCTCCGGCTGACCCGCCATTCAGCAACGACCCAAGTCTGTGTGTTCTTGGCACAAACCTGACCCCATCTCTCGCTTTTTTGAGAACCTTTGACTCGTACACTTCTCTTGAATAACCACATCAAATCGTTCTAGAACCAAGTGCTGTGAATACCCGTTGTTTTGTGCATGTCGCTAAAACATTCGTGACCACAGACTCACCCACGGAGCTTTTGTCTGCCCAATCTTTATTGACAACTCCACAGATGTATTCCAACTTTAGAAGTAGCTTGTTTTCAGGTGAACGCGGTTATATCCGCTGTGGTCTACTGGATTCTTCCGGTAACGAGGTTAATACCGAATCCGAAGACATCAAAGACTTGGCCTCTGGACGGTAACGCAGCACTATCGACAATATGACGGGGGCGGTCAAAGCGGGCTTCATGATTCCTATAAAGGCAAGGACAAATGCTCTGTGGTACTCTATCTAAAGTTTATTTCATCATCAGCTAATGGTACTGTATCAAAAATCTTTCCGTGTTCTTCCAACCTCTATCTTCGATCGCAGACCTCTCAGCCACCACCATGGTTCTCTCTAAAATCTTCACTTTGGTCTGGGTTATGGTCCTTGCGGGCTGCGTTGCTACCGCACCCCTGGACCCTCGTCAGTTTTCCGCACGTATCACATTGGGTTACAGGACTGTTAGCAAGGTATGTTTTTCAGGTTGGGGGTCCAATCAGTGAGTTTAACTTAGCAACTGACTGTCTCTCCAGGAGCAAGCCAAGCAGTATAACGCTAAGGGAAGAATCACCTTCGACCCTGCAAAGGCTCAAGGAAACCAGATTGGCGTCGGCGTCTACACCACACCTGGCCCGGCCGAGTGGAAGGGCAACCCAGGAGACTGGTAAGTAGACCCCCATAAGTCAAACTTGTTCCCACATATCCTCAAGGAACTGTCCTGACCAGATCGTCATATGCAGGTACTGCCACATTACCGCCCGCAAGTCAACTGTGGATTCGATCCCGAAAGTCTGGGTCCCCAAACAATACTGGTGGAACATCCAAGGGATGTATACGTGGGCCGAAAAGACGTTCACCAAGACGACCAAGAACTTCGACTTTGATAATGTCTTACGCCTTTCACAAATCGGCAATTATGAGCCTACCAAGCAGCTACTGATCCCGACATACCTGCTTTCTGGAAAAGGTATGGACTTGAAAGTCACCTGCAAGGCCAACTGGAAAGACCTTCCCTCAAACAAACCTGTGGACTATTCCAAATGGCCCAAGGTCCTTGGAACCCCTCAGTAGGGTGCAGCCCTGGAGTACGCTTCTAGTGCCACTCTTGCGACAATGGCAAGGGCTTGCTGCTTCTCTTTTTAGCGAGACCCATACTGAGCTTTTGATCTCACTATAGTCTAGCGACTAAGAGGTAGAGCAACTCAACTTCTGGGTAGATAGAAAGGCGGGACTATGGGCTGGGACTTCTAAGGAGTTTTGACTGCGTATTATGAACGCTATAGACAAAAGATGTGGAAAAGGCAACTTCTCTCAGCTCCAATTTAGGTTGAAACCATAGCTGATTTGTTATTCACTGCTATTTGACATCTATGCTTCAACCACCACCAAATGGTTGGTTTTCCTAACACATACCGCCTCTTGTCTCAGCATCAATAAGCATAGAATAGCCTCGCCTCCTGGTCAGTGGCCCGAATTTTCCTGTTCTCCCTTACGAGCATCCACTTCATGAGCCATGCTCCAGCAACGCAAGCTACACAAAAGGCGGCACTGCTGGCCATCGGAATGACGTATCTCGGGGCGTCGGATGTTGGCCACAGGTACTAAAGTCATGGTGTCAGTGGACGGCATCTTCTATCCATTACCAGAGACAATGCTTACCGGAGTCCATATGAAGCTGATGCTTGCGCTCGTGTTGACAATGGCCAGCGCCGAAGCCTTCTTCTCCTTCGTCTGCCCGCACGTGCTACCAACCCAACCCAGCAAGATGCTGTTCACTCCGTACGTGCCTACTGTGAAGACCACCATCGCGAAGTAGCGTGCTCCAGTGTTCATCGTGGCACAGGCCAAGACAAAGCCGAATAGTGCAACGGCCTTGGAGATGGTTATATGCCAAGTGCGCTCGTTGTGCTTCCCAGAGCTCCAAGCCCAGACGACGGACAGAACGCCAGCAATGAGGTAAGGTGGGCAGGTAAGAACAAGGGTAATTGTGGTGTTGAAGTTGAGCGTCTCGACGATGGTGGGAAAGAAGTTCTTGAAGCCGTTCGTGGCGAGGTGCATGTGCTGCATGTAGATAAACACCCACACCTTCGGATCGATGAAGGCTTCCTTGAGGCCACCCCAGGTGCTGCTCTGCAGGCGCACTCCCACGGTATCCCGCGCGATTCTGTCGTGGGCAAGTTGCCGTTGTTCAGGGGTCAGCCAGCGAGTTGTCAGGGGCTCATCGGGAAGGGTGAAGCACGCAACCATCGCGATCGCGAACGTCACGGCGCCTTGAAGGATGAAGAGCCAACGCCAGGCCGCGAGTCCAGCGGTGCCATCCATGCCGTTGAACACTCCTGCTGCAATCAGGCCAGCGAAGGCCGTTGCCAGAATATTCCCTGAATAGAGCACACTGATTCGAGTTGCCAGCTCTTTCCGCGTGTAGAAGATAGACAGGATGTATAAAGCTCCTGGGTAGTATGGAGCCTCTACAACCCCAAGAAAGAATCGCGTCAGGACAAGACCCTTGTAATCGTGGACAACGGCTGTTAGAGCGCTAACAACGGCCCAAGCCATCATGAAGCCGCCCATGTACCAGGATGGGCGAACGCGCGTAAGCACCATATTGCTGGGAATCTGGCCGAGGATGTAGCCGACGAACAGGATAGAGACGGATGTTGAGTACTGAACGCTTGAAAGACCGAGTTGCTTTTCGAGGCCGTTGAGGCGAGCAAGGGCGATTGCGTTACGGTCAAGGTAGCTTCGCGGTTAGCGGGGGGGAAATGAAACGGTGGTAGAGGTTAGCATACTTGAGCCAATACATCAACCAAAGAGTCGGCTGCGCTTCTGTTAGATTACAAGTTGAGGCGTGCTGGAGTGCGTTGACTGACCATAACCCAGAGATCCAACTTCTTGACGAGTTTGATCTCTTCGGGATCCGTCTTTGCTGTGGCCCCCGAGTAATCAACTGCTGGTGCAACTGTCTTGTCATCGTCTGCGACATGAGAGTGCTCCTGGTGCAGGACTTGTTGCTTCTCAATGTCAGCGACCGGCTGCTCGACATGGCTCTCTGGCCTTGGTTCTGTAGAGTTCGCCATCTTCATCGCAGGCTATGTCAATGACGACTTTCAAGTTGCGGACAAAACCTCAAGGGCTACAGATGACAAGACGACGTCGCATCCCAGAACCGACGAAGGACAGCGCCTGTATTTGATCTCCAAGCACCGGGGAGCTCTTCCCCGCAAACAACCCCGGATTTGGCATTCTTGGCTGGAGATATCTGTGTGGAGAGAAATGCAACACATGCATGCACTCGGTGGGGATTCTTGCTCCAAAGTGACGGTAGATGGGTGTTGGGAAGTCGATAAGCCGTCGCCTCGGCCTGCGGCGCCGAAGGCCGAAAAGGAGGCACAGAAACAAGGAGCGGTCACCTCCCTCCAACGCGCCAGAGGATCACTGCCCAGGCGCCGTTCCCCCAACTTGCCCCCTCATCCCCCGCAGTTCCGGTGGATCGGGACACTGGAGGTGGACCAGAGGCGCAATTCCTTATCCGCGTCTCCGCGACCGGCCCAATCATGTTGCAATGGAAAGACATGCTTGGTGCATTTGCCGGTTGCTGAATGGCAAAATGTTGGGGGGCTGGAAGAGACAATTGTGGAGTAGTTTTCGGCCTCGGGGCCGCGCCGCTGTCTCGGCGTCTCACGCCGCTTTGTGTTAAGACTTGGTCTCTGCAGGCTAGGAAGAGTTAGACTAACGCAAGGTCTCGCGGCAAATGTCCCGAAGATGCAGCAATTATGAGCCGCATCTTGGGGGGTTTCCAAGCTTTCAGCAATCGGAACCTGGCCGATGGAGTTTATGTCTTGCTTGGCTCGGTGTTCAGTCCGCAATCGGCCGCATGTGAAAGTGGTGAAGTGGACTTTGGTCCCTTAATCTTCCTTGTCGTCTGTACGAAGATCCGAAGATATCCGTAGTTGATACCATGTTGCAGTATTGGAGCAACACATATCAAAGCACCATTGATGCTGCTTCAGCCGTAGAGCTTGACCCATCTGTTGTTCATCCTACATCTTGTTCTTACCCACATCTTCGTGTTCACCATGATCGAAAAACCTCCAATCCGTATCGGAAATGTCTCCGGCGCAACAGGAGACCATCCACACGCGATGGCGCGCATGGTGCGCTCCGGAAATGTCCAAGTCATCACCGGCGACTGGCTCTCAGAGATGAACATCGCCTGGAACGCCATCACCAAACGCGACATCGACCCGAACCTCGGATACGAAAACGGCTTTTACGAGCAGCTCGAAGCCTGCATCGATGATATAATGACGAGGGATATAAGAGTGGTGACCAACGCTGGCGCGTTGAACACCATGGCGCTGTTCGAGAAGATTAAGGCGCTGTGCAGGAAGAAAGGATACCCCGAGAGCGTTGTCGCAGCGGTTCTCGGTGACGATGTGTCTGGTCTTCTTGAAGATACCAGCCAAGACTTGAGGTTTCCTCATCTCGATCACCCTGAGATCACCCTCGACGACTGGGGCTTCAAGTCTTGTTGCGGTAATGCTTACATCGGTTGTTGGGGGATCGTCGAGGCACTAAGAGCTGGCGCGCGCATCGTCGTTGCTGGAAGGTGTACGGACGCGTCGCCGGTCATGGGTGCTGCTGCGTGGTACTACGGCTGGCGGGAAGATCAGTACCAAGAGCTTGCCGGCGCATTGCTGGCCGCTCATCTGATTGAGTGCGGACCGTACGTCGTGGGCGCAAACTTCTCCGGCTTCAAGGAGTTCCTTCCTGAGCTCGTGGACTTGGGGTTCCCCATTGCCGAGATCAGTCGAGACGGTGAATGCGTCATAAGCAGGACTGCCGAAGGCGGCGGTCATGTCACCAAGCACACAGTAACGGCGCAGTTGCTCTACGAGCTCCAGGGGCATCTCTACCTCAACCCGGATGTGGTAGGAGATCTGTCCGGGGTCCATGTTGAAGAGCAAACAGGCTACGGGGAGGACCGAGTACGTGTCTGGGGTGTGAAGGGCCTGCCGCCTCCGCCAACGACGAAAGTCATGTTCGCAGCGGAGGGAGGTTATCAAGCTGAGGCCACCTTCTATATCAACGGTTTGGATGTTGATGAGAAGGTGACCATGATGAAAAATCAGCTAAACTACATGTTCAAAGACAGTAACTTCAGCCGACTAAGCATGGAGCAGTACGGCACTCAGGTGCAGAATCCCAGCTCGCAGCAGGCTGGGACAGTCCAGCTTCGGGTGTTTGCGCAAGCGAGAACAAAGGAGGACATTGCAGCGGTGAAGTTCAAAATCCCCATTTACGCTGTAAGGATGCAGAGCTATCCGGGGTACCACATGTCTCTCGACTTCCGCACCATGGATCCGAAACCGTTCATGGAGATGTTCCCTGCGCTGATACCACAATCAGCCATCGACCATCGCGTTCTGCTCGGGACTGGAGAGCTGATACCAGTCCCATCGCCGAAGGAAACGGCCGAGTACAAGGTTGTCCGGCCATCAGCCGACACCGCTGAACCCATCGACCTGACATCTCTGGGGCCAACCGAATTTGCTCCGCTGGGTAGCATAGTCCATGCTCGGTCTGGCGACAAGGCTGACAACTCCAACGTCGGCTTTTTCGTCCGACATCAAGATGAATATGCTTGGCTGCGGTCATTGTTGACTGTGACGCGGTTGAAACAGCTGTTTGGTGATGATTGGTACAAGATCAATCCTAACAGACGTGTGGAACGTATTGAGTTCCCCGGCATTAACGCCGTGCACTTGTGAGTACCTTTCAACCATCAAAATGGATCAGTAGTTAACATACTTTAAGCCGCATTTTGGATAACCTGAACGGTGGCATCGCCTCTTCAGATAGAATCGACGGGTTGGGGAAGGGAATCGCAGAGTACTTGCGAAGTAGATATGTCGATATTCCCAAGGCGTTCCTCCAGCGAGGAAGGATATGATGGATAATATAGATCATTAGATTGTATTATGTTGTACAGCTACTTATCCAGTAGTGATATGCCACCTTTTTTCAGTCTCAGAAGTACCGACTTGGGGTCTCCCCTAATCCAAATAGCCACTCTTGTGACAGTTGGGCGATCGCATCACTATGGTACTGATCATAGTAGATGTTCTGCAAGTCCCCGAAGCAGTCGCGCAGCGTGTCGTCGACCGACATATTGACGAAGTTCTGATTCGTCTCGTTCGCATACATGGCATCTGTGAGATTCATATCCATGGGCTGGGATACGTGGCCGACATGTGCGGGCTGGTTGGCGAATGGCATACTTGTTGATGCCGATGTCTGTCCGCTTTGTGCTTCCACCACGTCTCCGACAACGGCATCACTCAAGCGGTCGAACACCTCAGAACAGTTCCGTGCCATGGCCCATCTCTCGGAGAGAGCGACCAAAACCTTGGAGCAGGCACGAGTATCGTTGACAACCTGACTGATAGATGGAGTGGAACTAAGGGTTGCATTGGCGACGTTTCCGCTGCCCTGAGACCGGTTCTGTATGTGCTGGATATGATTTCGCAGGGCGTAGATATAGGATAGACCAGCTATGAAGATGGAATGAAGAGTAACCCATGAGTAATTGATTTTTCTAGATCGATGTAAGTTGGCGTAGAGTTTGATTGCTTCTTGCGATGAGTCGAACATGTGCTGCAAGACGTTGCTATTTCTCGAGGCATCGCAAATGGATGGCGAGGGTCGGAATAGCATGAGTATGCCGTTGTGGTATAAGAGCTCGTACCACTCCGCTGAACGGAAGCTAGACCTCCCAGCTGGAGATGAGAGAGGTGCGTCAGCGGGAATGAGTGGGAGGCTGGTAGTCCCCGCACGCCATGTCTGGAGCTCCTCGGCTAAAGTCTCTCGAGTACTCTCATATGTGGTGTTGGCTTCTCTGTTGATTGTGCTTCGGTGTAGTGAATTCAGGATCTTCCCGCAGATAAGTCGGTATCGCACGATGTGGACGAATATGACGGTGCCCAGATGCCACTCTGGGGTCCCGATTGAAGCTGTAGACAAGTGACCATGAAGTGGTACATTAGTCGTAATAGACTCCGAGTGAGGAAGCTCTGTGTCGATGTCATCCAACTGAATCGCGAGTGGTCGCCCAAGAATCATGCTGGCAATGCGATCCATGGAGACAACGCTCCAGAAACATCTTCGCTTAATCTCCAGATCTTCTTGTCTCGCCTCACGTTCCGTCTCATCTCCGCCTCGGGGTAGGGTGTAAGTTGACGACTTGTGCAAGCCAAGTTCGAAGCATGTCCGTGCCGCCACTCCGATGAGATGCCAGACATTCGTGCTCGTATCATGGGACGTCGTCCCCATTCTGTACTGGCAGATGAGAAGCAGTGCCTGAAGGGCCGTAATCCCACCCTGACCGAGAACATCAACAAGACGCGTCAGAGCTCGATTGTAATGGACCTCGGCGTCCCAGATACCATTCCAGTTAAGCTTGTAGACTTGTGCCGTGCCGATCGCGAGGGTCATATCGACAAGGAAGCCGTCGACAGGGCTGATAGAGTCGGGATTTCTTGCCTCGTAAACAGCATTCAACGCCTTGTCTAGTGCTTTTGGGGACAAAAAAGGGTAACAGAGTCGGTCATGGCTGCAGTACGCATTCACGATCTCTGTCGCCATGGCCCTTGGTGGCAGGCTGGAAGCGGCGTTAAGAACCAAGCTTCCCGTTGTGCCATCGCTGTTCGATGTGAATCCTGGAGGCTGGCCGGCTACGAGTTGAGACGGCGCGGCAGGTTGACTGTGTGGCTGAAGCAGATTGGCAAGGAACAGTCCACTTGTCGATCCGACGAAGTCTCTCCCTCCCCCAGCACTGAGTGACAGATGAATGACCTGGCTGGCAATTTCATTGCCTCCGGCAGGGGCTCGTTGCTCCTCTGTTTGCAGGCCGAGGCCTGATGATGTGGCAGGGGTCACCAGTCTGTCTCCGCTACTTGCTCGTTCCTCGTGCCGCTGTTGCTGAGCCTCGGCCAGCTTGCCGGATAGATCATCATTCTCGGCTTGAAGGTCTCGTATCTTTTGCTCAAGTCTCTCGACATCCTGGCGTCGTAGCTCAATCTGGTGCTCCCTTGCTGCATACGTGCATTGCGCGTTGATCCTGGCACACGGCGCGCATGACGGCCTCGTACGGTCGCATCGGACCTTTCTGCGGTGACAGCGCTGGCACGCGCCGGTCCGGCTGGCGGATGCCGGTGGCATTGAATGCAATCCTTGCCTCTCTTGTCTGTGCAGAGAATCAACTCATGTTGTCCTAGCAGTTGCTCGAGAGGGCTTGTCTGCGATGACGAAGGTTTGGCTGGCCTGTTGAAGGGGGTTGTTTCCGGGAAGTTGGAAAGTCTGGGGTAACCACCCAGCGTGGGGGCCTTTGAGTGCTGGAACAGGGGCATCTTAGCCAACCATCCGTCCCCGGTTTCGGTCATGTTAGTGGGTCTGGGACAGGATTTCCTCGTGGTGCACTGAAGACATTATCGGACGATATCGAGGATCACCTCCCGTAGATGAGTTATGAGCTTATTTTTCTTTGATCATTTAGGTAATTTTCGGAGTTTCACAGGATGTGGACTTTGTGATAGCTTCAGTCGCAGTGTGACAATTTGCCATGCTTAGGCCAGACCATCCCAGCAACATCATCTCGACGACCAACACCGTTTCCGGGGGAAGCTGAGCTCTTAACAGGCGGAACACCACAGACTCAAGCGAAATGCGAGACGTTACAAATGACACAAATCTCAAACATGAATGTTGACCTGCTATTTTCCAGCGGGGAGTTAAGACTAACTACGCCTTCCGGCCCATCCCTTCAATTGACGAGAATACCGGTCGATGCTGGCCTGCCCCGCTTCGACTGCCTCAAGAAGCTCAAAGTATACGGCCATAGTACTAGACCATATCTATCCGAAAATTCAGTCCAATCACCCGAGATAACTTAATGATGTACTGGATTTTAATTGGAAGCTATCAGTACAACTCTAGATAGACCCTAGAACTCCATGAAACTATAATTGGAGGCTCAAGCGTTCACTGCGGGGTGGCTCATGGGCACCGGAGTTTTCACATTTTTCCGATTGTCCTTTGGACCAAAGGCAGTATTCATGGATCGTGTGAGTTTGTCCGACTCCACCGGAACATCTCAAGCACATGAATACAGCGAGGACGCAAGCAAGTCAATTCAGGAAAAGTGATAATCACGCCGAAGGGCCGCTGCCTGATGTCCTAAAGCATTGGCATCTTGAAATTCAAGCAATTGGACTCTCTTGTGATTTCAACTATCGGGTACATGTATGCTCTTCAAATTTCACCCGAGCCACAATATACCATCCAAGCCTACATCTTTACTTGATTTCCAGTGGCGAGCGCCTATTTCCAACATGAGCTTCTTCAACAGCAAGTATATGGCCCTTCTTGGGGCATTTGTCTTGTATATTGTCGCCATCTCGATACTCCGCGCCTTGCGTCCAGGCCTTCGTCAGATACCAGGCCCGTGGATGGCTAGATATAGCCCTATTTGGAGAATGATGTTCGTGTGGAATGGAAAGGCTCATGAACGATACCGCGAGCTCCATGCAAAGCATGGACCAATCGTACGGACTGCCCCGAACGTCGTTGATATCTCGGATCCGTCCGCCATGTTTACTATATATGGCATCGGCAGCAAATTTCTCAAGGTTCGTACATATGCGGTGGACAATGTTTGACGAATTGATGTTCATATGACAGTCTGCGTTTTATCATACCCTGTCAATGGCGTACGAGGGCAAAAACATGCCTAGCATGTTCTCCACCACCGATCCCGAAGAGCACAAGGCACTAAAGCGGCCAGTTGCCCAGAAGTTCTCCATGAGCTCGATCCGAACACTTGAGTATCTGGTGGACCCTTGCAGCCAGATTTTCACCGACGCCATGTTAGACATGCAGGGGCAGGTTGTCGACCTCGGAACCTGGGTTCAATGGTACGCCTTTGACGTGATCGGCGCCATCTCATTTGCTCGAAGATTCGGGTTCATGGAAGAACGCAAAGACATCAAGGGCATGATTGCAGGTATCGAGTTCGGACTTGTCTATGTCGGCCGGGTTGGGCAGGTTCCATCTCTTCATCCGTTTCTCCTCGGGAACCTCACACTCAGGAGAATCTTCGCTAAACTAGTCCCCGTCTCGAGAGATCCCATCGCGACTTCCACGAAGGTATGTCAGATTTAGGCGATAGTTGCCATGGCCACTTATTTGCGAGGCTTTTTTGGCTTATTATCTGCGTAGATGGTGTTGGAAGGCATTAAGGAGTACGACGCCGAAGAGGCAGACACCACTCATAGACGAGACTTCCTCGCATACTTGCGACAACAGCAGAAGTCTACCGGCACCATCATGAGTACGTGGGAGCTTATGAACCATCTAATGAACAATCTGTAAGTTCTCGGCCCGTGAGATATTTCTAGGTTGTAGGGGCGTTATACTTATGTGTCTGCAGGCTAGCCGGTAGTGACACTACCGCCATTTCTCTTCGCGCTGTATTCTACTATCTCCTGAAGAACAAACACGCGTACCAAACATTGCAACAGGAAATCGATAAGGCCGACAGGGACGGCAAGCTGTCGCCCGTTGTACAGTACAGCGAGAGTCTGGAACTTGCATACTTGTGAGTGTTGAGATGCTTTCATCCGGCAGCATAGGAGCCCTCGTGTACATGGATCAATACTGACACAAATGCAAAAGGCAATTGTGTATCAAAGAAGCCTTGCGCATGCACCCCGGTGTATCGTATCCTCTCGAGCGTATAGTGCCTGAAGGCGGAGTTGAGCTATGCGGAGTGCACCTCCCGGCGGGAACTGTTGTGGGCATGAACGCGGCAGTCGTCCATCGTAACTACGAAATCTTTGGGCAAGATGCCGACGAGTTCCGACCAGAGCGTTGGCTTTGCTCTGAGGAGCAGGCGAAGAACATGGATCGGCACTTATTGACCGTAAGTCACAGCATTATCTTCTGTTCATACCCGTTTATTGTTCCCCCACGGTCTTGATTATCTTCATCGTTGCCTACTTGAATACCACAAATTCGGTATTCGCTGATCAAGGGCACTGCTGACATATGACTTCGCTGGCTGAAGTTTGGAGCTGGCGCAAGAACGTGTATCGGGAAAAACATTTCGATTATGGAAGTCGGCAAGTTTGTGCCCCAGGTACTCCGCCAGTTCGACTTAGAGTGGGCGTCAACCGAGCCAGAATGGAAAGTCAAGACATATTGGTTCGCAAAACAGTCCGGACTCCTAGTTAAATTCACTCCCCGTTCGGCAGCTAGCAAGCAGCAGACTTGATTTGGTAATGAGAAAGTTTTAAGGTTTTGAATACGCAATGTACATCCAAGAATCGGCAGTGTTACGATCTTGGAATGAAGTGGGAGCCAACTTTGCTGGTATCAATTCAAATTCTCGCAAATAATCTCTTTTGTTCGGCAGTGGATGCTTGCAAGACTCATGAAACAAGAAGCACTTCAAGTTCTGCACTCCTCCATCGTGAGCCTCTCCTGGTGGCGGTCCTCAACGTTGGCACAATGCTAGAACAATGCTTTCGCAGGGTCTTATAGCCCGGGAGCCTTTGGTATCTGCTCTACAGCCTCCTTGACCTGAAGCCTATCCGACGGCAGAATTAAAGATCCTGATTGAGCCTCCATCTAATTGTAAGAGTGATGGTATTGCCAATTCGGTTACCCTGCCTCCACTCAGTAATTGAAGCGGCAGGAATTGTGCCGAGCGCGCCCTGTCCTTCGAGATCGATGGAGGCGCGGTTGAGTCTGATATCAGTGTTCCGGAACCGGGCTTGAATTTGCATCTCGGCATGCGCAGGAAGATCGTAATCATCGCCAAGGTGGATGCCAAGGAAGGCGGAGCCATCAGCCCGGTTCCAGACGGAAGCCTCAACTTCTCCTCCAGCCGAGCGGCCTTCCTGGGTGAGGGGCTCGCCAGGTGCAGGGATGGTCAGCTCGAAGCTGTTCCAAGTGGGTGCATTGAAGAATGGAACGCAGCCAACAATTGGTCGACACACGGATTGACGAGATTCGAGAGTTACCGCGTCATCGGGCGAAATAGGTAGGGGGCTGGCGGAGGCGTAAGACAGAAACAGGAAGATGTAAGCTAGCGCCAAGGCTAAGAAACTCTTCTGAGGTGACATTGTGATATTGATAAAAACCTGTAGGAGAGAGAAATATGACCGTAATGCAGGGCGTTTAATAGGCCGAAGGTGATCGTAGAATCTGGCGCATACAAACCTCAACACCTGTGGAAACTGACCACTTCGATTCTTATAGGTCGTGAGGTGCACAATGTCGTCGACTTCAACCGGATCAGTCGGACATGAGATCCTGTTCATAAATTGTTAAAATCTGGATCTACCTTGCACATCGTGAGCCAACTGAGTTAGTTCTCAACCTGTCTGGGCTGGTTTAGAACTCAAAGCAAAGTGCGGGTCTGCCGCACGACCTTAACTTTGCAAGAGAACAGTCGGTCCATGTTATGAACCTGTGTTCGATCATCTAATTCAATTGACAGTGGATGCACCACGTGAAACCTAAATCGGCATGCCACATTCCACATCTTTGTTTTACACCTTCGCCTCATTATTGTTTTGCAGAGGTGGATCATTTCGCAAGAAGTCTTAACCGGCGAATTGGTTGAACTCTAAAATTCCATCCGGGAACGCTCGGGGTAGAACCCATGGTTATAGTTAATTGACAACTGAACTACCTGGTAAACTATATCGTCTAGTTTAATAACGCCGAAAACAGTCCAATTTGAAAAGTACGAACGGCCAAGCGTTTTGTTCCAACCCCCCGTGAGATCCGGGTGAAGCCATAAAACAGCTGTCTCAGCACTATTCCGTTGCACTCAATTTTATCACTCAATACTACTTTTACCAATCCTTTCAAGACACTTGGCGACCTCTACAGCGCAGCTTTGAAACGAGTTTGCAGTGAACATTTTTCTCCTCGCGTTACCTCCCGAGTTTGAACATCAGTAAGTGGTCAACTTCAAGTACATCGCTTTGCTCTTATCTAACTGGGTTTGGCGGAATCTAGTGAAGTTCTCTTCTATTTCTCTCCTTCCAACGCTGGCCGCCGTGTGTATGGCGAAATGCTGCCACATTGACTACAACGATTGCTTCAGCCAAATCACCTTTCAGCAATTCTTTGACGACCGCATTCAGGCGTGCGCCAGCCTGTCGGGCATCATCGATGGTGTGTACGGGCCTGAGATTCAGTGCAAGAACGTGCCTGACTGGGTTCCGGCACCGAGCTCAATCATCGTAGCAGGGGCTGAATGCTCCTTCTCATGCCAAAAGGTGTAACAGGACCATATATCAAGTCAATTTTAAGCATGCGTTCCACTTCCAATAGTTAAGAGATTATTTGTCATCACAACATTCAAAGTGAACCACACGACAAGAGTGAAAATCCTTGAGTGAATCGCACGGCAGCTTACTCGATTAAGCCAGGCCTTGGGGTTTAGCTTGTTCGAAAAACGGACGGTTTACTGGAAGTTTACTTAGTATAGCAAAGAAGCCTTGATCAAGCGCAACAATCACCCTTTAATTTATGAGCGTCAAGTGTATTGCATCGAATCGAAATCGTCTATCCAACAAAAGTGGTGATGTATGATAAGAACGAACGCCACTGACGTAATTGTCAATCTTCTCGGCTGATACAACGTTATCCATCAAGGACTTCCGGCCCCAAAAAAGGCAATTCTTCCTAAGAAGGAAACACTGCCTGTTTAGAATGCACGGAAGCATGCGTCTGTAGGACACATTAAGGTATTGGCGGCATAAGAATGCAGGTTCACTAGCCTCAATTCAGAGTGTGTTCTTCATACGCAGGTCCGCTTCTTGCTTACCTGTTGCATAGGTAGACAAGTCGAGATCCAATTGCGAATGTAGGTGACCGTCCACGCCAGGCCTGATGACGTATCTCACCACCATGTGCGTGAAGGTGTACATGGTCATTACATGCATGGTGTTTACTCCGCAACGACCGACAAAGTCCAAGTCGTTGAGTCAACGCCCTACCAGGTAAATTCGCAGAACCCACGGTAGAGACAGTCTTTTTCATATCAGACCTGCAATGGCCGGCGGTGCAGTTCTGTCTCTCAATTCCACGGACACCTTCTTTACGACGCAGGGCAATGCGACTGGTATCCCCTTTTTGTTGATCCATGGCTGGGCTGCCGACCAGACCGATTGGGCCTTTCAAACGATGTTTCTTGTGCTTTTGCAGCTCTTCAATGTCGTCACCATGGACCTCCGAGGCCACGGCCGCAGCGCCTTGTCCCAGTCATGTTCATTAGCCATGGACCCAGTCACTATGGCCGACGACGCTGCCGCTCTCCTAAAACACCTAGGTGTAAGCGCCTCTAACAAAGCCATCGTCATGGGACACAGCCTAGGTGGCACTGTTGCTACCGAGCTAGTTCATGGCTACCCAGACCTCATTCGTGGGCAGGTAATAGTTGACCCTTCATATTATCTGACTCCTGAGGTAACCGAGGAGCTTATACCTGCCCTCGAAGAGGACTTCGACAGCGCTGTGATTGCGTTCTGGGAGAACGAGGTTACATATCCTGCAGACACGCCGAATTATATCAAAGAATGGCACAAGCTCCGTACATGGGGCGCAGATGAGATGGCGATGATTGCTGCGTGGGTTCAGATGAGTGATGCGCAAGGGCTGAGTGGCATGGATTATCTGAGACCAAAGAAGATTGCAGGAATTCCGAGGCTGGTTTTGAGCAATACGCAAGCGGGAAAGGAGGTCGAAGAGGGGGCCGGTATTGATGATGAGTTTGACACGGTTGAAGTCCTAAGTGTTGGACATTGGATCATGAAAGTTGCCCCGGAAAAGTTTAACCAGGCGCTCGAGAAGTGGATCTGGACTTGGATATGAGTTGATGGTAAAGATTGTGACCAAGCTTCATTAACACCATCTATCAAGATAAATTTGAGTCTGCTACCTGTTTCCCACATCAACAACATTGAAATGAGAAAGCGATTCTTCGCAATTTTTTGAGGTCAACCATGCCATAAAAATCGGGTGACGATGGTTGAGCGAAGTGGCGCGGGACCTACCAGCGACTCAACAGCGGCAAGACGGCAGACTTGTCAGAAGCCGCGCAACTTGCAAAGGCGTGAACAAGGCATGTAGCCAACTCTTTAAAACAGTTTTAGATGACGACATGAGGCTCTCGCGCAAAAATACAGAAGCCGGTTAGAACGGGACACTTTCAAGTACAGTTGCGGGCCTACGCACTGAACGACGAGTCATTGGTTCTACACATGACTCAACGCTTAATCTATCGCGAAGTATCGTGTATAGACAGCGAAGGGCCTTCCCAGAAAATTTCGAAGATCTTCACGAGCACGAACTCTGCAATTTCCCCCCTCACTCGCATGCTTGCAGCCCCAAGGCTCCACAGGTCACACATCAGCATTCACCACTTGCTTCTGGGGAGCCTCATTTAGTGTAATTGGCCCGCCTCCGCTATGACGATGTCGCGGGACCGTTCGTATTTCATCGGGCTGTCTCGGTATCGCTAATCAACTCCGCGGCCACTTCGATCACAGAGAGCACCAAAGTGATCAATTCGACGCACCCACTTCGGCAAGTATTTCTCTTTAACTTGAAGGTGTCTTTAGTTGTAGAACCTATGAACTGAACTACGGAACACAGCCTATGTACTGCCGGCCAAAAGGCTCTTCTTGGGTAGACCATACTTTCGTCGCTGGGGTGTTTGGAAAATGAATGGGTCTAAACCGAAAATATCGCCCAAACGCTCTTGGTAACAAAGTGACACAAAAGAGACGGCTGGAAGGGCTTTTGTGATTGCTATGATCAATTTCGTCATACGCCGGCTTTGGGTCGCACTACGGATGAGATACAGATGAGGTTCACCAGCGAATCGTCGTTACACTATTTTGCGTCATCTTGTCAGGGTTCTGAAACTCTCGGAGAAAACAATGGTTACAACCACTGAATTATGGCTAGAACTACATCAACATCAGCAGCGTAATAATCACACGGGAGACTACTGCGATTGTCTCATGGTCTTCGCTGTCGAACTTAAGCTTCACAAGTCACTGTATCTAACTTCACGCAACTAATCCTTCCTTTTCTGTGGGTGACAATCAATGCCAGGGGTCGTTGCTACCTATAACCTGTTTCACATTTCAGCTAGCTATGAAGAAGGTGCTGTCCAGACAGTGAGCTTCAAGTAGAGAATTCCGGAACATACTACTCCATATGGGCATGAGAGGGGCATTTCAGTCTCTTTTTACCATCAACGCCGTTTTATGAGCGAGAGACTGAAATCGTTAACGAAAACGTAATGGAACGGGGTTTAGTGGGCCCACTGGATTTTTCGGCGTTTTCGGCGTTTAGAGGCTAGATTACTAGCCCCCTTAAGGGGCGAGAAGTTAGCTTAGATATTATTATTATCCTTATATAGATTAGAGGTATAATTTACTTATTTTTTAGTGGATTTTTAAGCTTTTTATCTTGTTCTTTTTAGTTTAGATCTATAAAGAACGCGAGGAGTTTTTTCCTTTTTTTTTTAGGATTATAGGTTTTAAAACCGTAGAGTTATGAAGTTATAGTAGCTCTACGCGCCTTTAGGCGCGTATACGCTGCTGTATCGCATAGCTCTCGGCCGCCTAGCCTACGACTATTTCAGTAAGTGGACTAATGTTCAGGGCGACGGCCATAATGAGGTCAGTATTCGATGATAATTACAGTTGGAGCCTCGTACCCCTTGGTGTAGCATAACATCCAATTGTGATGTATCTGCACCTACTTAGGTAGGTACCTTCCGGTGGGATGCAAGCCCTTATCTACGCATGATAACAACGACCGGTGTATCCTCTGAACGATGATATCTTCGACTGATATTGAAGTATTGCCACTCGGTCCTGAATCTCGAACTATGGCATTTGATTATGTAGGGCGTATAGGGCGAGGGCCCTGACGGTTGAAAACTCACAGACATGTCTGTGAGAACCTCGTCTAGAGCAATTGAACCTTGCATGTCAACTTAAGCTTAAGAGCTTATTACAAAACCACAACTGTCCGTCTTTCCCCGGCATTGCCTCTGCTGCCCTCTTTTTAGGCTCTCCTTGAATTATTCTTCCTCTTTACCGTCGGTACCTAGCCGAACGTCATGCCCGGAAGTTTATGCGTAACGTGCCTCCTTACCTCCGTCGATGCCTTCTTAATTTCCATTTCTTCCCCCTCTCCTCATTTACAGTCTATCCGTAGGAGCCGGAAGCCGAAGATGTGTGCCCTAGAGTGACTGTTCCCCAACTCTGCGAGGCGCCCTGATTACAGAACGGTCGCACTCGATGATGCATGAAGAAGCTCTCTGATGACGGCTGTCAACTTCTGCTGAATTCCTGCCGTTAAGATCAGAGATTATATTTTGGAGCACTTTCCGCACAGCCATCGCCTCGTTAATCATGGCGTTTTCGTCTCACCATTCACCTTCAACTTCACCATCTAACTTTCTTCCGAATTACATTTCAATGAGGTCTCAATCTAGGATAGGATTGTATGAGTATTGGGCATTGGCACTTCATCCCCAATACCCAATTTGAATCATTTCAAAGAAACACCATAGATCATCAAACATCCGGATACTCAAAATGGACGTCAACCTTGACCTCAAACTCGCCTGCCAAGCGACCTAGCCCCACGTGGAGAGCTTGCCTGCATTCATATCAGCACGTGCAGTCAACGGTACTCTGTGATCAGAGTGGAACACTTGTCGGCATGCGGAGTAATCCGCGACATTTTCTGCCTACCCCGTCTTCGAGGGTTTGAGGTGAGGGTGATGCCGGTGGGAGGATAAGGTTTGCTGTCTTGCTGGGCTTGTTGAGACCCGCTTGGAATTGATACTGTGTAAGGGGTGCATTCATCAAGCCCCTGCAACTTTCAGTGCTACCTGATGTAGCTTGCACTGTACGAATGAGTCGCTGACATGTCCCTGCTGAGTCGCGTATGCAGACGTAGTTTGTTCGAGTTGAATATCAGCTCTCGTGCTTAGCAATTGAATGGGTTCCATTGAACGCGCCCAGCTCAGTGGAGTCTTGCAATCTGTACGTGCAATAAACTTGAGCAATGGCCTGGATGGGGCAATACCGAATGCCATGGTGATCCTGCAAGGGGCAAGGGTCCTTTGCAGATAAGACAACAGAATCCGAGAAACCAACTGACTAGAGAGAAACAGGTGGCTGATACAGGGGATACAAGGAAATATTCTGCTCAAACAAAGCTGGGACAATAGCACGCAAACGGCGATTCCTAGATGCGCATATGCCGCAGGGTTGAGAGACCAGGCCTCGACCCCAGAGCAGTACGAAGTGGGGCGCCACCGGTGAACACTGGTTGGAGCGCTTCGACTGCTAGACCCTTGAAGCAGCCCAGATCAAGTACTAGTAGGGGTCATTCATGTCATTCAATCACAAGTCCGCCCTCAACCTCATTGCAGTGGTGACCTCTTACTTCCTGAGCCAGTGACTGGAAGCATAATATCGAATAATCGTCAGCAATGGCGTCCAACACGTCGTTATATGGGTGCATACTTGCGACTATCTTGTTTTACTTCAGTTACAAAGCAGTGGCGGAACGGCGAAGAAGAGCTGGCAAAGTCTCAGTCACGAGTCTTCCCATACTTGACCATGGAAAATGGTGGGACGTGTTCAACCTCAAGCCCAAGTTCAGCTTCTATCTCGATGGCAGAAAGGCTCTTGGGCGCGCAATTGAGCAAGCCAATGGCAAACCCTTCCGCCTCGTTGGTCCTGGAAGAACACTTACCGTCTTGCCTCCCCCCTACGCTGAGGATATTAGGAATGACAAGAGACTGGACTTTGGAAAGGTCGTGGCCCAGGTATCTTCTACTCTCTGTCCTTCTTAATAATTATGTACTAAACAGTTATTTTAGTTTGTTTCTCATGAAATCCCCGGTTTCGAGGGTTTTGCGAGTGGTCTAAACGACCTGCCCGTCGTCTTGGATATGTGCAAATACAAGTTGACAAGGGAGCTTGGTATGTACAAAGATATGAGACTCTAAGGGGCATTAGCTTACCAGTCTCCAGCGAGTGTTGTAGAGCCTCTGCCGGCTGAGTCCGAGATGGCCATTGAAGATATTCTACAGATACCCCATAGCGACGGTACGAACACTTCCATCAGATGTAGAACTCTTTTGGATTAGAACAATGGACTAACACTTGTACAGAATGGCAGAGAGTTCCAATCAAGCAGCGTCTGAATCTGCTTGTTGCTCGTGTCTCTGGGCGCGTTTTTCTCGGTGAAGAGCTGTGCCGTGACCCGGCGTGGCTCAACATTGCCGTCAGTCACATCATGACTGGCTTTCTGGCAGCTCTGAGTCTGAGAATGTTCCCAGCATTCATGAGACCCTTTGTTCATTGGTTTCTGCCTCCTTGCCGCAAGCTTCGTTCCCAAGTGGAGCAGGCCCGAAATCTGATCCGCCCTGTCATTGAGAAGCGAAAACAAGAGAAAGCGGCAGCCATTGCGAAGGGAGAAACTCCCACAGAGTACAACGACAGTATTGAGTGGTCGGACACGTATTCGAATGGTCGCAAGTTCGATCGCGCGGATCTTCAGCTTGGCCTTTCCATTGCCTCCGTGCATAATACGACCGATCTTCTTTCACAAGTGGTCTACGATCTTGCTGGTGATCCTGAGATGGTACAGCGCCTGAGAGAGGAAGCAAAGCAGGTTATTGGAGAATCGGGATGGTCCAAGACGTCTCTCTACAATCTCAAGCTACTTGACAGCGTCATCAAGGAAAGCATGAGGATCAAGCCCATTCTCACTGGTAAGTCATGCGGACAAGTCCACACCATCTCCAAGAGAAGGACGCTGACGGGCGATGTTGTTACACAGTCGCCATGCCCCGTGAAGTCACCGAGGAGATGACTCTCCCAGACGGCGTGATACTGCCAGAAGGCACTGTCATCGGCGTCTCAGCAGAGCGTCACTGGGACTCGAACATTTACCCTGAGCCGCATACCTTCATCGGAGACCGCTTCCTGAAGATGCGACAGACTCCCGGGAAGGAAAACGTTGCCCAGCTCGTGACGACCAGCATTAACCACCTGGGGTTCGGACACGGCAATCACGCGTGCCCGGGCAGGTTTCTCGCCGCGGCCGAGATCAAAGTGATCTTGACTCAGCTGATTCTGGGGTACGAGTGGAGAGTGATAAAGGGCCAAGAGCCAAAGATTCGGGTGCTCGGCGTGAATCTCGACTCAGACCCTTCAGCCAAAATTGAGATTCGGCGGTGTGCGGTGTAGTAGTAGTAACAGTATGAAACTGGAGGCTATTAGAAAAGGCCCGAAAGATCTCGCGTGCGCGACTTGGCCAAGGACGTAACTGAAGTCGGACTGGCCGAAAATGAAAACGAGTTGTGATCGGCGTAAAGCCCGTAGCCCCCAAAGACGAGCATAAGGCTGTGATGAAGAACACGACTCGCGGTTGCAGGTGCAGATCAAGATGTAGCACGGCAAGAGGAACAGGTGCATTGGCATTACCGGGAAGGAAGCCGAGCCAATGACTCGGGATACCCTGGACACAACCCCGGCGCAAGTTCCAGTGACACCCTTGCCTGCAGGGTACCATTTTGAGGAGCTTCGTTGCTGTACTGTTTGGGAACATGTTCGCGCAACCTCTTATCGGCTGCAACGAAGGCCCGCTTCAAGCTCACATCCTCGAATGTTTGCTGGCGTGTTTGTCAGATTCCCCACGTGCATTCCTCTTGGTGGTTCTCGAAGTTATCACCAAAATTGGCCTCGTCACTACTTTGGAGCTCGTCTCCCGTTGGACTAGAGTCGGATAGTGTAAGAAGAATGTTCACACTGCTATTTTGCGTTGTAAGTGATGCAGAAACTCCCGTAAACGTACAGTGATGGTTGGTCTGACATGCTGCAGAGTGTCCTGTACACACTTTGGAGGATCTCATACAACGTCCTCCTCCATCCTCTACGCAAATTCCCTGGGCCGAGGCTTTGGGCAGCATCGCGCATACCCTTTGCAGTCACTTGTGCCACGGGTCAGGGGCACCGGAAGATCTTGCAACTGCACGAAAAGTACGGCGATATCGTACGAGTCGCTCCGGATGAGCTAGTCTTCTGCTCACCAGACGCGTGGAAAGAGATTTACGGGCGCCGGAAAACCACAAGAGGCGAAATCAGCAAAGATTACGTGCACTATGCCGAGGCCAAGAACAGCATCCTCGGCGCACCAAAGGACAGACATACCCAATTACGGCGAATCCTGAGCCGCGGCTTTACTAACTCAGCGGTGCTCGACCAAGAAGGTCTGATCAAGTCTCATGTCGATCAACTGTAAGTTTCATCCCTTTCAGCCTCAGATGAGGTAATGGTAAGGTGCTACTTCAAGGTTCAAGTTGCTGATGGACGACGCCCCGGTGCAGGTTCAACATTCTGGCTGAGCATGAACAATCACAAGGGCCCCGAACGCCAATCGACATGAACAAATTGTTCGACTTCGTGGCTTTGGATATCATCACGGATTTGGGCTTTGGCGATTCTTTTCATTGTCTTCATACACGAAAATACCACCCTTGGGCTCAATTCTTTTTGGACGCACTGCCCGCGATTGCTCTTGCTACCGCTTTGAAGCAGTTTCAACTCATCTTCAGCGTTCTCATGGCAATGGCCCCCAAGTCTGTTCTTCAAAAACATGAGAACATGGTGCGGCTCACAAACGACATTGTTGAAAGGCGGCTCGATGAGGCTGATCGACCTGATCTTATACAAGCCATGAAGAAGCCTACGTCTGGGCTTGAAGCTAAAGTGAGTACTCTGCTTACTTCGATCGGATGTCAATCAAAGGCTTACCGTATATGTTATCAGCAACCCTTGAGCTTGCAGGATATCCAAGCGAATGCCCAGATCTTGACAATGGCGGGGTATGACACAACTGCCACGGCTCTAGCAGGCACCACGTACCTTCTGGCAGCAAACGCCGATGTCATGGCGAGACTGACTCAAGAAGTACGGAGCTCTTTCAAAGAAGAAAAGGAGATTACTATCTCAAGTACCAAAAGTCTTGGGTACCTCAGAGCCGTCATTGATGAGTCCCTGAGAATGTATCCGCCGGGTGCCTCAGGGATGCCGCGTCGCATAGGAGAGGAGGGTGACGTCGTTCTGGGTCACCACATCCCCGCAGGAGTAAGTCATCACGTCTTGGTTGTCCTATTCTTGCCTTACAAAGTATTGTTCGCGAATTAACTAACGCGAACCCCCTAAAGACTATCGTGTCAATATGGCAGTACGCCATGTACCACCACGCGAAGAATTTCTCTGACCCCGAAACTTTCATCCCTGAGCGATGGTCAAATGATAAGATCGATCTCAGCGACAAAAGAGAAGCGTTCCAGCCCTTCTCGTTCGGGCCTCGTGACTGCATCGGGAGACAGTATGTTTGACCTCTTTAAATCCTTGTGCCACACACCTCTTGATAGACGATACTGACCAATGTTGCGCAAAGTCTCGCCTATGCCGAGCTTTGCATCATCATTGCTAGATTGGTTTGGAGATTCGATCTGGAACTTGATGACGTGCCTGGTCAGAATTGGCTAGGGCGGCAGAAGAACTATCTCCTATGGGATCGAGGTCCACTCAACATTCGACTCAAACAGAGAGCATAGAAAAGTGTAAACCCAATACATTGAGCAATTCATGGATTTTCTTATTCGTCGTATTGCCCTAGTTTCCAATTTTCAATCTACACTCATAGATCTTTGAAAATGATTTGAAGTGACTTAGATCTGAAGCTGTTCAGACGAGTTCATGCTGAGTCCCTAACTGGAAACACATCGGAGAGAGAGTCAACTACGAGATGCAAGTTGATGGGTGCATTGCCATTTCTTGTGTCATTTCCTATGACATAATATTCGAAGGCTATTACTAGTCTCATCTGATATTCATTGTTTGCTCGTTCACAATTGATAGCGAAACTGACGCATGTACAAGATAGGTATTGTACTTATTGATCGGAGATAATATCTAACTAATAAGGTACAATAAGTTCCCCAATATCCATCTCCTCCTTCCTCCTGCGAATCTGAATCTTTGTCCACGGACTTGCTGCATTCAGCACTCCAAGGTTAACAACATGGGGACCCTCGACCGGGAATCTCCACTCATACTTCAGAAGGAAGTGGCACAGGATAATCTTGACCTCGTTCGCGGCGAAGAACCTTCCAGGGCAGGCATGAGAGCCGTGACCAAAGCCGAGCTGGTTGGGGCTGGTAGAAACCAAGTATGACTGCTGCTTCAGCTCCGGGTTTTGGCGCATACGGTGGAACCGAAGACCGTCGAACTTCTCACCGTCCTCGTAGAAGGAGTTGTCCCACATGTGAGTTGGCCCCACTCCAAGAAGCGTGCCTTGAGGAATGAGCATCCCGTTGGCGAGGCGGAAATCTTCCACAGCAATACGATTGAGGAAGCCTGAAACAAATATTAGTTTTCCCATTCAAGAAATAGGGGACAAGTACTGACAGTTGGCAACCGGGTTGATCCGCTGCACTTCCTTCAGAACACTGTCCATCAAGTCGAGTTGAGCCAGCCCTGCGTTGCTGAGACCGTGGACACTCAACACAGAGACAATCTCCTGGCGGAGCAGGTCAATCAGCTCTTCGTGCTCCGATAGAGCAAGCAGTGTCTTCTCAAGCAGATCCGCCGTAGTATGTATAGCTACCATCGCCAGACTGATCTGAGCTGTCGCCATGTCAATCTTTCGGCTGAGCGTAGCCAACGCCTGGTCGAAAGCATACTCCGGCTCGAGGCCGCTCTCCTTTGCCCGCTCAACCTCGCGCGCGCGCTGGTCCATGATTGGCTTCAGGACGCGGCGGCATCTGACGAGGTCGTATCTTAGCAGCCAGCAGGGAGGAAGAATCCACTGCACGAAACGTTTGCTCCACGTGGGGAAGAAGCGCAACGTGATACTAGCGATGAGGAAGTGTTTTGTGTACTTGGCCATGGCCCCGAGCCACTCTTCGCTACGGCAAAAGGTCTTGCCTCCAAAGACTCTTGAAGATGTTTTGGCTACTAGGCTAACGATGGGTGCGCCGAGTTTGAAGTCCTTCCATTCTGCTGACGTTAGCTTCAACAATACACTTTGAGCCAACGAAACAAAATTGAAACTCACCATAGCTGTCTGAATACACCTCCGAAAGGGAGTCTGAAACTTCCTCCGAGATGGCGGGAATCATTTTACCTGAATTTTGAGTGTAAGCCGACAAAGCCCCAAAGAATTGAGCGCCTTTCCAAAGCCGGATAATTTACATACCCAGATTCTTGGTTGTCAGATGGTCCTTAACCAACTTCAACATATCCTGGTCAAGAACATCTCCGATTGGCTCGAATCCTTTCAAAGAACCATTTTGGACCTTGATATAAATTAACATGAGTTCAAACTTTCCATGCTGACAACATACCTCTTGGATGGCTTTCAGACTACTCATCACAGGATTCACACGAATTTCGCTAATCATCGAAGACGGTACGATGAGCGCCTTCCCCAACTCCATGTTCAGCCAGTACGGCGTGTCATGATACTTTTCCGCATACGAAGCAAAGTGCTTTCTGGGCGCCTTGATGAAGGCAGCTAGTCGAAACAGAGTGACGAACTCGAAAGGTCGTATGGGATTCGCGATGGGGAAACCACCCTTGCCGGCCGCTTTCTCGCCCATCGCCATGTAAGCGATGAGCATCAAAGAGACGGCAACCAAGTAGGGCAATAACCCGTCATTGCGGAGTGCTTCGGCGTCGAAGCCCGCGACATACAGCCGCTTGAGGATCGACATTGGGATGAGAGTTTTCGGAGAGACTGACAAGAAGAGTGAATGTTGCTGGTTGGAAACGACCTCTGGCAATGGCAGCCGTGGATGGGGATGTCGGCGGATATCCTACGAAACACAACAACTGCATGTATTCGCCAAGAGAAGAGAAGGACGGGAGAAAAAGTGATCTTCGCGCTAGTCATACACCCTTGAGAGATCAAAACCACAAGCAGGGGGGCTCTCTCACAGCCTTGACATCATGAAGCCGTTCTTTTTTCGATCAGAAAGTTTAAAAGGCAAACAGGAAAAGATTCCCGTGCCCCTGTTTCCATTCACAGACGCAAGCTCGCGTACTCCGGGATTTTCCCCATAACGAGACATATTGGCGTTTGAAGGCAGCTGGCATCGCCAGCCATTCCGAGCACGCGCGGCAGAGTGAAGTGGGCATCGCAAGAGTCGTTGTTTACACGCCGAGTCATGTCGACCGCTGCTATCGAGAGCAAGATCCTCTCGGCCTGGGCGCGGGCTCGGCACGGGCACGGTGCGGGCACGGCGCGGGGCGGCGTTTGCTAGGGCTAGACAGTTCTTGACAGTGCGTGTTACGTGCCGGGATTGTCTACTATGGTAATATGTTGTTTTCGCAACGTCCGAGGGGGAACCCGTGCCCCTCGGATTGCGACTCCGACTCGCGAGGCAACACCCTTGCTTGGTTTAATATACATCTCAGGTCCAATCCGGTGAGGCCTTTGATAATCGTGGGCGCGCCCGCAAGAACCCAGGCCGTTGTGATGCACACCCTTGGGATGCGACTTACGTGACCCCGCCATGGCCCGGGGATGCTGACTCGAAAGGGTTTCTATCTGATCGTCACCTAGAATACCCTCAGATAACAAGAAATGGCATTCATCGCCGTGAAGCTCATGCCGTCTCCAGTGGTGGTAACTCTTATACGTGTAGAAAAACACACCACAAAGACGCGAGCACCGGTCCTCCCCAGTATTGGCAGCGCGCGTCATCGTACCACACTTACACGGCAATTAACCTCACCTGGAGTTTTCAACATCGAACTTTGTTTGACTTACACGGCGATTTGATCTGCATTTGGATTTTACAGCAAACCACTGCGCATCGCCGTCTTGCGCTCAACGCATACCCACACACACACACCATGCCTACCTTCGCACAACCAGTTCCCGACGACATCGTCGCCTCGTCGGGGCTGCGGTCAAAGTTCCGGCCTCATGTGCACGGCAACTACCAGATCTGCGTAGAGCCGTCAAAGGGGATGGAGACTTTCTACAACGACGCCATGTCAACGCAGCTCGAGTCCAAGACTCTGGCAGATATCCCAGGGCTCGGGCTGGTCCACCCAATGGCGCTGGCCATGGCGAACTGTCTTCCGGAGCGGTTGCCGGCCATCACGCGGTTTGCGGACTTCACTATTCTGAATGATGATTATTATGACATTGCAAAGAGAGACGAGGTCAGATACATAACGAGCCTAGAGCAGGAGTTGTCTTGGATACTGTGGACTAACGCGGGATTTCTTGACAGATTGAGAAAGTCAACAGTGATATTCAAAATGCGCTGCAAGACGCCTCGGCGCCTGGCAGCAAGACTCAGAGCTCGGGCAGTTCTGATAAAGACTTCAAGCCAAAACAGATGCAGGCTGCGCTTGTCCTTGAGCTGATCATGCTGGATCAGCAACTTGCGATGGACATCATGTCATCCTACAGCCAGGGCCTTGATGTCGCCACCTTTGCTCCAGACAACCTCAGAACCTTGGACGAGTACTTGCCCGTGCGGAAGGTCAACTCAGGTCTTGAGTAAGCAATTCTGCCTCCACCGGCACTGTCATTGGGAAAATTTAACTGACTTACATCTTTCAGTGTCACCGCTGAAATGGTCTGCTTCGGCATGGGCCTCCGCATCTCCCCCTCCGACAAAGCCAAGCTCCGCCCGGTAGTCGACCTCGCCAACTTCGCCATCACCGTCGTCAACGACCTCTACAGCTGGCCCAAGGAAATCAAATGCCACCTCGAGACCCCGGGCTCCGAGCTCCCCTTCAACGCCGTGGCCGTCCTCATGCGCCACGGCGGGTACTCCGAGCCCGAGGCCTTCCGCATCCTGTACGCCAAGCAGGCCGAGCTGGAGGCGGAGCACCTCCGCCAGCTCGACGCGCTGCGCGCGCAGGAGGGCGGCCGGCTGCCCGAGAACCAGGAGCTCTACGTCGAGAACGCGCAGCGCGCCGTCTGTGGCTCGGAGCTGTGGAGCGTGTATACCGGGCGGTACCCGTCCAAGGCGGACCTGCGGCAGCCCGAGGTTGAGTTTGTGGACGGGGCGTTTAGGTATGTGGCTGACGGCGAGGGCGCTGGTGAGGAGAAGGTTGTGTCTGAGAGTGTGGACTCGTTGCCGACTACTGAGGTTGAGGACGAGTTCTCCTCGTCGGATGCGTCTCCGGGCTCGGTTGACCAGGCTATTTCGACCCCGCCGTCGACGACGTTCTGCAGCTGCGAAGACGAGGAGGAGCATATTACCAATGGGAAGGAAGTATGCGAAGACGAGGCAGACGGTGTCCAGGACATGTCGGATATCTCCCAAAAGTCCAAAAAGAAGATCGACACCCTGCTTCCGGAAGGACCAGGACTCACCACCTACGCGTCTCGACTAGAGGCTGCTCCCGACCACGTGAGTTGACCGATTGAAGGTGTTCAGAAAGCGAAAGATAAACAGCTAACATATGTGTCCTCTTCACAGGCCGTCATCGCTCCAATCAAGTACCTCGCCACCCTCCCCTCCAAAGGCGTCCGCGACACCTTCATCGACGCGCTCAACTGGTGGCTCGAGGTCCCGGAAGACTCGCTGCGCACCATCAAGACCATCATCAGCATGCTCCACGACTCATCACTAATGTATGGACACAAACCTTCCCATTCAAAAAAAGAAAAACGCTGACATTGTAATCATCCAGTTTGGACGACATCGAGGACGACTCTACTCTGCGGCGAGGCAGCCCCGCGGCGCACATGATCTTCGGAACGGCGCAGTGCATCAACGCGGCGAACCACATCTTCGTCATGGTGCTCGCCGAGCTGCAGAAGCTGCGCAGCCCGTTGAAGACGGCTATTCTTATCGGTACGTCCAGCCCCGTCCAGAGAGTTGAGAAGGGTCAACAACTAACACGATGACAACAGAGGAGCTGGAAAGCCTTTTCGTCGGACAGGCAGATGACCTGCACTGGAAATACCACGTCGACTGCCCCTCGACGGAGGACTACATGGAGATGATTGACAACAGTAAGTCGCCCTCCGCCACCACAAAACACACCCAGGTATCCTAACCAAACACCACAGAAACCGGCGGCCTCTTCCGTCTATGCGTCAGACTCCTCCAAGCAGAATCAACAAGGACCGAGTAAGCCACCCCGTTCTCTCCCTCCCTAACCATCCACTAACACCCCATCCCAGCGTCCTCGACCTCGACCCGCGCCCCTTCGTCCGCCAACTAAGCCTCTTCTTCCAAATCCGCGACGACTACCAGAACCTCGTCTCCGACGCCTACGCCAAGCAGAAGGGCTTCGCCGAGGATCTCGACGAGGGCAAGATCTCGCTGCCCATCATCCTCACGCTGCAGCGCGCGCGCACGCGCCCCGAGATCATGGGCGTGCTCAAGCACAAGCAGCCCGGCCCGATGGCGATGGAGATGAAGCAGTACATCGTGAGGGAGATGGAGAAGTGCGGCGCGCTCGAGTCCACGAGGGAGCTGCTGCAGGGGATGCAAGAGGACTTGATCGCGGAGCTGAGGAGGTTGGAGGGCGACTTTGGGGCGAAGAACGCCACGTTAGAGTTGGTGTTGAGAAGATTGTGGATTTCTTAGAACATGGGTTGCTTAGATTAGTTGTGGTGAAAAGGTTGCTCAAGGTTGGGAAAATGGGTCATGGGGCGTTTGTTTGGTATTGAATTGGAGTAACGGTTGAACATGATTCTTACATGAGTGGCTTCATTCTGCTGGTTGAGTTGAGTGGTGATGATCACTACTGCAACAATCGGGTGAAAGCTTTTCGGTTTGACGCAAATTCATTTGGTGTTGAAAGCGGCTACTGGAAAAGAGGGCATCAAGTCGATGTCTTTCATGAAATGCATTTAATTACGCTTTGCTCTATGGTACATAAACATCGCTATCTCGGTCAAGAGACTCCACACGGACTTGGAGAGGTTCCTATCATGTTGCAGAGGCTATCGTAATACTCCAATGAGTCCGTATCGAGCATCCGTCCCTCCGATGAAATTATCCTCGCCAAAGCATGCCCAAATTGGATGTCCGTGGACGTTCGAAGGGCCAGCCTGAGTCGAAAGGCCAGTCTGAGACCAAGCGCGCAGCCCGAGGTACGAAATATACGCAAAAGCCATGACGATATCCTTCCATCCAAAGTCGAGAGGTCCATGCCAAATGAGCATCGGGATGCGCATGGTGATGTACCAGAACGGGCTATCCAGGGACTACTGGAAAAGCTTGCTGCCGTGATACTTGACTTCCTTGGGATAAGCGGAAGCAACGACGGCATCCGTACGCTCGGGGAAGCCCTTGAACGAGACGGCGTACTTGGCGACAGAGTGCGCAACCAACTGAATGAGAAGTTAGTCTCGGAACATAGCAGTTACCAGTCAGGGGCATCTTACCTTGGTGTTAATCTCCCAAGCGGTCAAATTCACGTTGCCGACATCATCGCAAAGCTGGTGGTAGCAAGGATCGTACCAGTCACCAGCCTTGCCGCCGAATTGCTTGGCCTCCTCCTTCGTCTTGATGCCCTCAGCACCTGTTGCAATACCTCCACCAGGGATACCATTGCGAATAAACGCATCGTAGTCGCTTCGGCCATCAAAAGGAATGAAGGTGTAGGGAAGGTCATGTGCCTTGTACCAGTCAACGTACAAGTCGCGGAGCTCCTCGGAGCCGGTAGGGTTGACGGCGTTGGTGGCGTTGTAGACCTGGTAGGCGTAGTTGGGGCTGGCGAGCATGTCGTAGTCCATGAAGAGGCGAATCTTCTGGTTCTCCTCGGGGCTGAGGACAGAGACGTAGTAGTCGGAGCCGAGAAGGCCCTCCTCCTCAGCGGCCCACCAGGCAAAGCGAACGCAGTTGTTAACGCTGAACTTGGTGAGTTGAGTGGCAATCTCCAGCAGAGTCAGACTGCCAGAGCCGTCGTCGTTGATGCCAGGGCCCTCGGTAACACTGTCGCTGTGGCCGCCAAGCATGACGCAGTTGTCAGGGTCGCCCTCAGTAGTCTGAGCCAGGATGTTGGTGGTCTGAATGGTGTTGACGACAGCGTCAATGTAGGCGATGGCGTCAACCTTGTCGCCCTTCTTGAGCTTGTCGATGATGGGCTGCGCATCATCAAGACCCAAGCCGAAGGTGGCGACGTGGTCAGGAGAAGGGGTACCAAGCGTTCCGTGGACGGTCTCGCTCTCGTAGTTGTAGACGATGGCAGCAATCGCACCAGCCTTGCCGGCGTTCTCGCTCTTGGTGCCAAAGGGGCACGTGCCACGGAGAATCAAGGCAATGTTGCCGTCGACCTCGGCAGGGTAGTCGGACTCATCGCAGCCTTCGTTCTTGACGAGAACCAGGTCGCCGTGGACAGGTTCCTTGTTCTTGGTCGGCGGCGTCAGGGCAAAGGGCGACGCGGACTTGGGGATCTGGTCACCAATGACAAGACGGGACTCGAAGACATTGCCCGAGACGGCGGGGAAGGTCTGGTTCCAGACCTTGTAGTAGTCGCCTAGCTTCTGGAGGTTGAAGTTGATGTAGTCCAACGTTCCGAGGTGACCTGTGTATCGTGAGCAAGAGAAGAGTGGAACGTGGGACGGCGGGGGCATGGCGTACCATCGCTGCCAATGACGCGCGTGGGGTGGTTGTACTCCTCCTCTCCCAGCTTTGCGATTTCGTACAGCTCCTTTGCGCGCGCGAGGAGGTTATCGGAGGAGATGGTGTCCTGCAGAGCCTCGGTCTCGACCAGAGGTCTCTTGGATGAAGATGTCGACGGCGATGTCGATGCAACAGGCGTGTCGTCGGCAATCAGCGGCGCTTGCTGGGCAAGTACCTGTTGGTCCTGCATATGCAGGGCGGCAGCGCCACCAAGCAGGGCCAAACCGGCCAATTGAAGTCGTCGTGCGCCCGCCATTGTGTAGCACTCTGTTCACGGACAAAACCTTGAGATGCAGAGATGATGTTGAGACGAGGTTGGGAGCTGTGACGGAGGGATGTGTCACAGACGTCAACACAAGAGCGAGAGAGACGGGTCAGAGACAGGCAGGTGGTCACACGGACACCACCCCGGAGCTGGGGCGAGCTGGGCTGGAGCTGTTGCGATAGACGACCGATATCGCGATATCGATATCGGTTAGTCATCCAGCCGAGGCGCAGTGGCTGGCTCCTGTCTGTTTCATCATCAGACAGCTCTTATCTTATCGCAGCTCGCCTGCTGGTTGCTGACATAAGGTTCCCTCCCGATAAGACATGGTCCCCTCGCTTCTCGACGCGATTACGTACAGGGTGCGTTGCTGGCGCAGGGAAGGCGCTCCAAGTGCAGATTGCGGCTGCCCCTGTGCTCCCCGGTCGTTCCCAATTTCCAGGGGCCAAGCCGCCCCCCAATTCTAAAATGCGCAGGTTTTCATAGGGGGAATCAGGACACAGTGGACCGGAAGCTGCTGACAATGGAACTGCTGGCCGCTGCTGCCATTCCCCTCGGGTCCCGCATCCCTCGTCCACCACCTTTTTGGGGGCCGCATCCACATCCTGAACCAGCACCAAACCCGGCGGGACACCTTGGACTTGGGACTTGGGACGAAGACGAGGCACGATCCGTCTTCCGTCTCCCTGGTTTGTTTGTACTCTGTTCTCTTGAGTACCCGCCCTCCTACCGTCTGCATCCCCGTCGTGCAGAGCCAGCCATGAGATTGAGCTGGACATCACCATCGACGACCGTCCAGAATGGGTGATACAGGAGCTACCGGAGCTTGGGCGAGAGGTGCGTTTTTTTGCTCGTGGTTGTCGGACAGCTCGACTGCTTCCACGTGTAGATTTTGAGCCCCGGGACACCCGCGTGGTGCTAACTTGCTTTTTCCCGATTGACAGACGCCGCCTCGTGGGCCTCAATACCGACCGAATTCCTGCTCGCGGAGCTTTCGAAACGACATGGCGGTGCGATGACGAGTGCCGAAGTCGTTGCCGGCGCCAATGCAACGAAGCCGCAATGCGGCTCTTCCAAGAAGGAGTCCTACGATACGCCGCTACATATCGGTGCCCTGATATTGATCCTGGCATTGAGCACAATATGTGAGTAGCTCTTGCCAGTGGCAGTCATGAATTGCGACTTTGGGGGCCTACAAACGAGGGCTCGTGTCTTGGGATCCTCGATCAACGTGGCCCTCAAGGTTGCCAAGATCTAGGGAGCACCAGCTGACCTCGTTGCACCAGCATGCGGCATTCCTCTCCTCCCCCGGCGAACATCGAAAGGCCGACCTCAGAGCAGAATCATCTTCTACTGCCAGCACTTCGGAACCGGCGTCCTGCTCGCGACATCCTTCGTACATCTTCTTCCAACAGCATTCACCTCCCTAACCGACCCATGCCTTCCCGACATCTTCAACAAAGGCTACCCGCAAACGGCCGGTCTGGTAGCCATGATTGCCGCCTTGTCTGTCGTGGCCCTCGAGTCGTACTTGGCCACCCGTGGAGCTGGCCATTCCCATTCACATTCGCACGAGTACGAGTACTGGGACGAGGAGGACAACGAAGGCGCATCGGGTAGAGGTAGGCCCGCGGCTAGCAGTTTAGCCACACGTAGAGGCGGCTCGCATCGTCCGTCCGACATCAATCTCGATAATATGGAGTCGACACAGGGGCTGATGGCCGGCGCCTCGCCTCTCCCGAGCTCCACGCCGACAAAGGCAAAAGCGAATTCCCGGCTCGCAAACGAACGCGACAGCTTCGACGACGACGCATCCAATATCGACCTCGACATCGACGAACTCGATCCCGCGACTGCCGAGGGGCCCAGGCGTAGAAGCTCGGACGACCGTCCCAAGATCACGGTCACCCCAGGCGCACCACAAGTCGTCACCGAAGAGGAGCAAAGCCGGCTGCTCCGACAATGTCTGCTCCTCGAAGGCGGCATTCTCTTCCACAGTGTCTTCATTGGCATGGCCATCTCCGTCGCTACAGGCCCGACGTTCATTGTCTTCCTAATCGCAATTAGCTTCCACCAGACATTCGAGGGGCTCGCTCTCGGCAGCCGTATCGCCGCCATCCAGCTCCCCCGGTCCTCAATGCGACCTTGGCTCATGGTCCTTGCTTTCGGAGGCACAACACCCCTCGGACAACTCATTGGATTGGTTGTCCATAACTTGTACGACCCAATGAGCCAGACGGGCTTGCTCATGGTGGGTTTCATGAACGCCATTTCGGCCGGTTTGCTGTTATTCGCCGGGCTAGTGCAGCTCTTGGCAGAGGACTTTCTTTCAGAAAAGAGTTACAAGATACTCAACGGCAGGAAGAGGCTTAATGCGTACCTGGCGGTCATCGGCGGTGCGTCGCTCATGGCTATCGTGGGCGCTTTTGCATAATGCGTCTATACCGAGAGAAGACAGATCGGTAGACTATACAGTTGAATCAAAGCGTTGCTTCGATTGCGTTTTTGGGCTTATCTAGCCTGGTGAACCGTTCCGGTGAACTTTGCCATCGATTTGCATGATTGACTTTGCATCCCCGGCTGTGCTCTTCTCCTGTCAACACCTTATCTGGTGAGACCCGACGAAGCTATCATCGGAGCAGTCTGTGATCAAGTTTCAGTTGTGACAGTGATGAGGTGGAACCATCAATGCATATATCAAAGGCCTTTCTGTTTTCCTCCTTTCAGCTCTCATACGCAAATGGATTTGGTGGACCTACATTCCTCGAGGTTCAGCTTGCTGAAATTTCCTAAATGCGAGTGTCAAGTGATGGAAATATCTGTGCCAGGGGCGATGTTCAATCCCTTGGTTTTACTAGTTTGTCTGCTATCTCTCTCTTTTAATCTGATCTTATTCGTAAGGAACACACGGAAGCCATCTGAGAAATGGCCAGACATTATTGCAACTCGTGTGCTGGCTGCATGTAAACATAGACTTGCGGCGCAGCAGGTTTGTAGCGAGCTCTCTCACGCCGACTCCTCCTGTGAGTCGAATTTTGCTTATGGAATGAAATCCTGCTTTGGCCTGTATTGATATTTATGGCCAACGGGCTGCTATTGGATGTTCATGACTTCCTCCTCCACGCTAGGTCATCAGCTTTCTCAGGTGTGGGCGGTGTGAAAGAGAAGATACCGTCTTGTTTCATTTCCGTAAAGACAAATACGAGAAGCGCCCAATGATTGACCTTTGGCATGCCAACAACCTGACCCCCAATTGACAGCAAGGCTGGTCCTGGTTACTCTTATTATGACTGAATCCGCCCTGGCGGCATATTTCAGCCCCTTGAGAGTCGCTTATACGGGAATAATACTCTCATGCCAATGAGAAGATATGGCGACGAAGATATGGCCTCGTAATGAACTAGAGATCCGTTCCTGGTGGTGCATGAAGTGAGAAGCAGTAGTCAACTCCTGTTCTCTGTGCGACTGAATAAACCCACGTCCATCCCTGCATTGCTATTGTTACCATATCCTCGTCCCTCGCGGTCTATTACCTTAATAAAAGCCTCATATAGGTAACCCTGAAACACTAAACACCACGACCGCGAGCTGACGGGACCAGTATAAAGTAGTACACAGAACGCGACAAGCAATTCGCAGAATCCAATTATCATTGCCCGGCCATCGAGGCTGTCATGCACTATGGCTCCATTGAGTAGGTCTAGAAATGCCGTTGCAGCCTACTTTCACTGCTCACTGCACAATAATCCCCTGCAAGTCAGCCTTCATGAGAAATTTCTCTCCAGCATCAGTTCTCTTCGTCTGTTCGCTGAACAGAGGGCTGTGTACGAAGGCTTTGCCGGCAAGCTACAAAAATCGCTGTAGCCTGCACCTCATGTGGGCCATCGTGACGCCGTAGTAATTGAAGCATTTTCAAGTGGAAAGAAAGGCTGAATTGGATACATTTGGGAAGCACAACTTCCACCAAAATGTTTAAGATAATTTAAATCATTTCAGGGAAGTCTCAGTGATTGAAGCAAGTCCCGTCGGTTTAGCTACTACCCAGGGACTATTGAGAAATCACATGCAGTCTTAAGGGAACAATAGAAACACACTTATTTGAACTGATTGAAAGCTTGACAAATATCCAATCTCTTGTGATGTGCTTCAGTTTCTGTGGCACACTTCGCGACGAAATCGGGAACATATCTTTGTTGCCTTGAATGAGTGTTGCAAACCTTGTAACCTATGGAAGTCATTACCGACCATCATCCGTCGCCATGTCTCCCTGCGTATTTCAAATGTATCCTGGACAATCCAAGACAGAGTAACACGCATGTCCCTCATATCTAAGCTTGCTATGTACTACCTTTCGGTCTTTCTGATCCATGCGAAGAACTGGGAAGAGCCTGTCTTAATTGCCCTCAAGCACATCATTGCCCATCAAGACGACTGTCCAAAAGCTAGGCATGCCATGTTTTATATGCCACCGATGAACAGCATCGTGCTCTTGGTGCCATTTATGAGTTAGACAGCGGGCTATAAAGTGTAAGTTCTGATGCCAATGCAACCGTCCATAGGTGATTCGAACACCGTTTTTAGGGAAAGGTACGTGAAATTCCATGAGACGAGTGCAAGATCACATTATTTATGCCGTCCTTCGCCCTCTTATTTCCTTCTTACCTTTGCAAATACAATAAACAGTCGACGACGATGACTCAAGCCGACAATTGATTTTCGCGGACGGTTTGCTGGAGGTCAACCTTGGAAAACTCATGGCTTTCTTAAATGGGCGACTTACGTGACCTTATTAGGATGAGAATTAACCTAAGCCTCCGAGTCTGAAGACCAGAATGATTTGGGGAGAAGCGCAAACTGCGCAGGCAACAATGGTCTTTTTATGCTTTCTAGGGATGAAGATCATGGAACTTTACAACCCTTCGGCGCGGTGAGTTCGCTGAGGCATTGGCGGCCAGGTCTTTGCTGTCATCATTCTGCTAGTTTAAATAGGTATATTGTAGTTGTTAGGTATGTTTTGAAAACAAATCAACTCTTCTCTCTGTGATGAGTTGTACAGCTTATGGTGACATCTGAGGTATCCATTACTGGTTGCCAACCTGGTCATCGGCGGAGCCGGTACTTGGTCTTGTATTTTGCCCAGCACAGAAACTAGCTTTGTCATTTGTCATAACATTGAAATGATTCGCAGTCAATACTCGAAGAATGCTGATGTTGTAGAGGCGAGGCAACCAAACTTTAGCAGCATGTCTACTCAAGCTTTCCGTGTTTACTGCCATTTAGCATAAGACGCTCGGGATTTTACGCTCGTAACCTCAAGGGAGAACAGCATTTGCGCTGTGCGTTCTCAGAAGGTTAGGCTTGAGGGCTTCTGGTACTTTATATATCTTGAAGTAAGGCAAGCCTGCAGATGGATCATATCATATGCAACAGACAGACTAAAGTTGTCTGAGGATATTCACACGGAAGGTCCAGTTACTGAAGTAGCCTACATGGCTTCACCAAATAAAAACTGTTAGAAGTTTGACAGACATTATTCTGTTCTCTCTATCTGAAAATGCGTTTCCATCCGGCAAGGGTACTCAGCGTCTCTCAAGGACCTGATATCCCGAATCCCAAATCGAGGCTTCAAAGAGTAAACGCGAAATCTCTTCACAGGTTATGTGATCAGAAACCATGACAACCATGAATGACGGAAACAAATTGTTTCTGCCAATATCCGCACTCACATGGTACAGACAGTAAAGTCACCCTGCATCTTCCATCTCGTGCCGGACTCGCGTGCCGATCACAACCACACAACGTATGTGGGAACCAACGAGTGGCCCCAGAAATTTTGCCTGCAGAGCAATCCCCGCCGCGGCTTTGATGACGACACAGGCAACACTTCTGCGCAGGACTTTTGTGCACTCAAGCATCGGAAAGCTCTGTGCTTTGACAATCTCTGCTTACTAGCCACAATTCCCGCGGTTGAGCCGCCTATCAACATGAGCCTTTCACTAGGCTCTCCATTTTCTGGCCTGCAGCTAAATCATGACGACTCGTTTAGACTGTTGGAGCTGCAGCCTGGTCGACGGGATGACCCCATTTCGACCCGACTTCTCGCTTTCCACTTAGAAGGCGCCCCATCGTACGAAGCCCTCTCATACGCTTGGGGCGACCCGTCAGAGACTGAGCGTATCTCTGTCATATCAGGAACACCTGAGATGCCCCTCGATACACAACTTCACGTTACAAAGAGCTGTACTGCAGCCCTCCGGCGGTTGCGATCCGCCGAGGTGCCCCGGATGCTTTGGATAGACGCTATTTGCATCAATCAGTCCGATATACCTGAGCGTAATCATCAGCTGAGTTTGATGACCCGCATTTACCGCACCGCCTCTCGCGTAGTAATCTACCTTGGAGAGAATAGCGACGAGGGCGATAGCGACGCGGTCATGGACTGGGTGCAGGCCCTCCATGCTTTATCTCATACCGGACAACGGCCCAAAAGACCCGATGGAGAAAGGATTGAGCGCTTTTTGGGGCGCAGTTGGTTCACGCGTGTCTGGGTTATGCAAGAAATCCGAGTCGCGATGGCAGCAGTCGTTGTTTGTGGGGAGAAGGAGGTTGATTGGGACGCGTTTCGGCAGCTAAGGTACACGTTCTACAACTCCAGACGATCTAAGTGGTTGCCTTATACAGTGCAATCCTTGGTATCTGGCGGGTTTGACAACTATTCATGGCGCCCGTCATATCCTGTGCGGCTTTTACAGCTGCTGGAAAGGACCCGGGAATTTGACGCTACAGACTCTAGGGACAAGCTATTTGCCATCCTGCCACTATTAGACTGGAATTCACAGCAATACTTAGACGCCAACCCAGAAGCACGAATCTCCGATGAAGGAGAGTCGGCATTTGACATTGGTGAAGTTGACTACGGTCGCACGGCAGCCGAAGTTTACACACAACTCTCTCGACAACTGATTGACACCATCGGTCTAGACGTTCTCCAAACTGTCATCACTCCTACAAGGATCTCGGGATTGCCATCTTGGGCGACAGACTGGAGCATTACGGATGTGTACTTATACAACGGACCATTTTTGAAAGGACCAGAGAGGTTCGTCGACATACAGACAGAAAGGGATCATGCGTCGCCGTCCACCTGGTCTTTCTCAAAGTATCCCATCAAATGCCACATGACGCCAGAAAGTCCTGTCCACAAAAGGCCCCAATTTTACTCTAATTATAGAGTCTACGAGTTTTCTCATTAGTTAGAAAAATTCCTTAGCGTTGCTCAGTGTACATTGATTAGCTCTACTCCGCACAAGGGGTCTTTGGCGTCATGTGGCATTTGATGGGATATCGACTGCAGTGGCATGGAGAGCATTGAGCTCCGTGTCCTTGGGAATCTGGCTGGAACCATACTAAAGCTTGGCGAACTATGCGATGTCGCTGGAAACATATTCCCCTTGGAGCAGTGGAGGCGTCTGTGTGACCAAGTTCACTTGAAATGCCCTGAAACTCATTTGGGGCTATCGCTCTTTGCTGAAGCCATCGTGGAGGATCCTCGGCGGCGAAAAGCGACCAATGTTTACTCAGTTCTGGACGAGATTCAAGCTTTCAATTCCCAGAAACTCTCTGGATATGTCGAATCTACCGCAGCAGTGGATCCTTCAGCCTCCAACAACAGGGCGGGGCGCACATGCGGAAGCAGTGGGAAGACGCAGATCAGGAACCTCTGCGAATACCCAAGCCCTAGCTTCAGATTTGAAGCTGAGGCCATATTCGGTCGTTGCCATGGTCGAAGGCTTTTCATAACGGACACCGGACTAATTGGGCTCGCACCCAAATCGACACAAATTGGGGACCAAGTACTTGGGATGGCGGGATGTACATGCCCTTTCATAGTCAGACCTGCAGAAATTCCTTCAAACGTCTTTCAATTAGTGGGCTGCTGTTCGTGCAAGGGATTTCGGGATTCGGTAGGCAAATATGAGAACATTATTATACGTTGAGCTTAATGCGCCGAGCTCTGAACGCAGATACTTCACCAAGAAAGCAGCTAGGACGTAATAGTTGCGGGATATACATTGGCGCCTTTATTTTCGATGATAGCTCTTTTTTGAGAAGTTGACAACGATCACCTCACCGTAATGAACGAAGCCTGTAGTCGCTCAGTGTGCCCAGCACTTCGCGAAGAGCAAAGAAGCAAGACTTACTTAAGGTACCTAGGTGCCGTCTTAAGAACACTTACGACTCCATCGAGAAGGTTCTGAAGCAATATGACTGTAGAGGTTAGTTAAGTTTGATATTAATAGCAGCACGTGTGATCTAACAATGTCCACAGCAAGATCGACAAAAGAAGCAAAAAGAGAACGCGCAATCGCGGACGGGAATTGAGCCCGACGTGGGGGTCGAACCCACAACCTTGAGATTAAGAGTCTCACGCTCTACCGATTGAGCTAGCCGGGCAGATCTGGTGATCTGCCATTTGATGTTGCGGTTGGCTGAGGTTGAGTCATTCAAGAAGCGCAAGCGGGCTGCGATGTGAAGAGATTTTTTTGTGTGGGTGGGGCCGTCGCGGATCCCGGCCGTCTGCCGATGCGGCCGGTGCAGGGGGGTCCGGGCGTCGGACGGGTTTATGCCGACGTCGTCCTCTTAGGAGCAGCCAGCAACGCTCCATTGCAAATGAGATCTCGGTGATTAGTTATCTCAAAACCTATCTAGTGTTCCTTTGTCGAAACTTCGCCAGATCTCGATGGGAATAGTCTTAGAACGGTAGTTTCAATTATTCAGCATGAAAAGATCTTCGGTTTTCATGAGCTGTCAGATTATTTTCCTATATAGTAGAAAGAATGTGACTAGCTGTGAAAAGATTTCCCCAAGGCCATCGTTACATTGAGTGTTGCCTCGGGCCTGCATGATGTAAGTGCGAGGTCCTCGCATACAACCTCGCCAGTCTCCTGCACGTCATCCGCCAATCTCAACCCCAGAACCCCATAGCCTGGCGTCCCAAAGACTGCTGTCCCGCGGTATTCGCATGGCACCCGTCCGCAACTTCCTCATTGCGCAAGCGGAACGTCCCTCCGTACTTGACATTCAGCGACGCGTCCTCGCTAGCCCTCTTGGCAAGGTTGTCAGTCAGCTCCGGGCCTCCCTGTCCCGCAAGGAAGCACGTCTGCCCAGCACCATACAGCGGCTGGCCCGTGATGAAGATCTCCGCCCCGGGCGCGGCGTGCTGGCGCGCGTTGGCGATGAGCTTCTTGACCTCGTCGTAGGTGGCCCCGTTCTGCGAAAAGATGCAAATCTGCACCCAGACAGCGGAGGGCTTGCCGTTCTCCGCGGCCTGGCGGTCGAAAGATTGCCAGGAGGCCGAGTTGGTGTCGGTCCAAGACTGGACGACGGCGCCGCCGGTGCCGTAGGGTAACCACATTCGGGTGCCGCCGACGGCGATGTAGCCCTGGGCGACATTTTCGGCCATGGAGCAGCCGATGAAGCCCATGGAGCGTGCGGATTGGGCTTCGACGCCAGGAAGGAGAGCCAGGGCCGGGATGAAGCCAAGGAGGATGTTGGAGATTTGTAGCTGCATGATTGCGGTGGCTGGAATGTTGATGATAGGTAGACAGTAGTAAAGGTTGTGGTCAAGAGCGTGTCAGTGTCTTGGGGGGAGGAACCGTTCGGAAACGTTGCTCCATTTTATGCACCAGTGGTCCCGAGGTTTTCGGATCCCGAGAGAAATGCCGTGAGATACCGTGCTTGTCTCCCGATATCTCCATAGAGAAGTCGGAGCAGCACTCCCGCCTGGGGGAATTGACAGGTAGTTGCCTGTGCATGCTCAAATGTGACGAAAACAGGTTGAGTTTCACTGGGCTATTGCGTTTTTGGCTTGATATAATAACATAGTCCACTATTACGCAACTCAGCCAAAAATCGTGAGAAAAGGAGATGTGCCTGTGAGTTATGATTTAGCCTGTTGCTATGAAACCCTCCACTGCTGTGGATGCTCCGTGCGGTTATGAGGTCATTCAGACAAGCCCGTGTTGAGCACGACCAGCTATTCCAAGTGCAAAATCAGCAGCACTTGAAGGATAGAAACATCACATTCGGTGCCATAACATAATTGTTGCATGGCCTTCATAGAAAAGAGATGGCTTTATTGTCCGTCGAAGAGCCAAGATACCTACTGCTGATAATCAGTATTAGGTAGTGCGGTGCATGTAGGATACCCTACAGGCTGGCCACAGAGGTTTCTCTCCAGTCTATCCTGGCCCTCGT
This sequence comes from Colletotrichum sp. SAR 10_65, assembly GCA_025328335.1. Classification (NCBI taxonomy): domain Eukaryota; kingdom Fungi; phylum Ascomycota; class Sordariomycetes; order Glomerellales; family Glomerellaceae; genus Colletotrichum; species Colletotrichum sp. SAR 10_65. The sequence goes on from JAKMWQ010000070.1 coordinate 185,069, forward strand.
AAATTTCTTCGTCAGAGTCATATGGCAGCCAACACGATGTGCTTGCAGGCTGCAACCTACTCGCAAGCATTGCGAAACTAAGGAGGGAAAGGGCACGCTTTTTAATTTATTGTTTTTCTAAAATTCTTTCCAAGAATAGGTTAACATTTTGGGTGGTCATTACACGGTATGCGAAAAGCAAGAGGCATTTCTAGAATTGAGGAAGGAGCGGTCATTGATGTAGGAGCACAGCCATGGCGTCGTTGTTTGGGGGAGGATGACTCGGCTTACATGAACCTTGAGCGGCCTCAGTCGTGACTCATTGGGGCATAGCTACACGGTTAAAAGAGGCTTCCTATAGTCGGCTTGTCCCTCTCGATCTTAACACAGGACACAGAAATCGACCAAATCAAATTGATGACGTTCGTAATCTCTTTGCACATCATCACAAGCACTGCAAGAAGAAAGCCGTCCTTCCTGGTGTTGATCTCCCCTTCAACTCCACCAAACCGGTACGTATCTCCACCCCCAAAACAGGCCTCCCCCAGCGTCCATTCCATTCCCCTTCCCGCAGTTCATCCGGCACCAATGCAAGGCTGAAGACGGGCCTGCAATTGAGTGGAAGACCCTTTCCAGACACTGCGGGGCAATTTTTATTTTTTATTTTTACTGCCGTCTGCCGCAGCTGCCCGCCGCCGAACGGACCTGACCTCTGATGCGCCTCCAAAATCCAATCCCTCCCGCCGCAGCATCGTCGCCGACCCAAGTCACCTCGCCCAAATCTCACGCTCCCCAACCCGAAAGCCACCCACCAAGCTGCAGCTGCACCACCCCCAAACCGCCCAATGCTTTTCGATCCGTGACCTCGAGCTCATTTTTCGCTTTAGCCTGTTATTCCATTCGCAAATGTAGCAATTCCACCCAACGAACCTTTCCGACCGCAAACCTCTTTGGCGCATACGACGCCAGCCGGCTTGCTTCCCCCAGGCGAAAAAAAAATCTACGAGGAAAAAGAGCACCCCACCACGAATCTCCGTTCGACTTTCGTCCTCTCGCCAGGAACTCTCTCCGAATACCCACGAGCATACCTTCTTCTACCCCCCTCAAACCGACACGCTCGAATAAAGTAGCGATCGCCACACGAAGACACACAAAACCCGGCCGTCGCAATGGCTACGACCCCAGCGGCCCCCTCCCCCGCCGCCACGACCTCGAGCACCGACTCCAAGCTCGAGGTCTGGAAGGAGACGCTCTACGACGCCTTTCAGAAGGCCGGCGACGAGAACCACCTCTTCTCGCAGTACGACATCCTCGACTTCGAAATCATCCCCAACCGCGACACCGTCACCCTCCTCAAGGTCCTCCAGAGCCTCACAAATGACCGCCTCCTCATCGCCGTCTCCTCCCAGACGGGCCTCGCCTGGCGATGGCGCTCCATGGAGGATGCAGAGAAGTAAGTCCCCGACACCACCACTCTCCTCCCACCTTATTGCTTCACGAGCTAACATGCCTCACCCTCCAGGTACAAACTCTGCTCGACCGACGAACAGCGCATGGTCTACGGCGCGATCGACGAAGCAGGCGGCGATGGCATCTGGTCCAAGACAATCCAGCACCGCCTCAACATGCACGACTCCGTCCTCAAAACAGCCCTCAAACAGCTCCAGGGCAAGGGCCTCATCGCCCCCTTCAAGAACGTCGAGCACCCCAACAAGCGCATGTTCATCAAGGCCTCCATGCGCCCCTCGGAGCGCGCCACCGGCGGGCCCTGGTTCACCGACTCCGCCTTCGACGAGGCCTTCATCGAGGACCTGCAGCGCGTCATCTTCGACCAGATCAAGCGCAAGAGCACCTACCACAGCACCGGCGCCTCCTCCTCCTCCGCCACCCGCACCGCCGTCCCGAAAAAGGGCGTGCTCAAGGGCGGCCTCGAGAACAAGGGCAAAAAGCGCTCCGCGGGCGAAATCTCTGGCGGCGACAGCGACGATAAAACCGCCGCCGCCTCCTCCTCCTCGCCCGCCGTGCAGCAGCCCCCTCCCAAGCGCGAGCCCGCGCTGCTGCCGCTGCCGGCCGGCTTCAAGGAGTACCCCACCGTGCGCGAGATCGCGCGCTTCATTTCGCAGACGGGCATCACCACCGACACGATCCTCGGCGAGGAGGACGTGCAGAAGCTGATCGACGTGCTCGTCTTCGACGGCCTCGTCGAGCCCGTCCGCGTCGCCGGGCGGACGGGGTACCGCGTCTGCAGGGCGCCGCGGCAGAGCCT
>JAKMWQ010000700.1:0-13762 GCA_025328335.1 Colletotrichum sp. SAR 10_65
GGCTGCGGCGGCGCGCGGATGCCGTTCCGCGCGGGCAGGGTCGACGCGCAGGAGGCCGGGCCCGCGGGCGTACCGGAGCCGCACACGCCGCTGAATACGACGATGGCGCGGTTCGCCGGCGCCGGGTTCGGCCAGGGGGAGATGATCTCTCTGGTGGCGTGCGGACACACGCTCGGCGGGGTGCACAGCCGAAACAACCCCGACATTGTCGGCCTCGAGCCGACGCCTGACACGGTGGTGCATTTCGACAGCACCTCTGACGTGTTTGACGGCAACGTGGCGACGGAGTATGTCGACGGGACGACGACGAACCCGCTCGTCGTGAACGCGAACGCGACGCTCAACTCGGACAGGAGGATTTTTGGCAGCGATGGCAACAAGACGATCACGGAAATGGGGCGCACGGGGGATGGATTCAAGACGGCGTGCGCGGACGTGTTCACGAAGATGATTGATACTGTGCCCTCGAGTGTGACCTTGACTGACCCCATCGACGCGGTTGACATCAAGCCGTATGTCAGTATGACGCTGAGCGGGAACGGGAGTATCGCGCTCAGTGGCTGGGTCAGGGTTCAGACGACGGAGGGAACTGGGCGGGATACCGCGGATCTGGCCGTCCACCTGACTTATGCTGACCGCAACGGCGACGGCGACGTCGTGGTAGCCACGACCCTCGACGAGGGCGGCGTAAGCACCGGCCTTCACGGAGAGACCTTCGCCTGGTACCAGTTCTCGACGGCCGTCGACGCAAGCCGTGGCATCAGCAAGTTTCTCATCCATCTTACCACGCCCTCCACCAATGCCACAACCATATACAGGAACGACGGCAGCGGGTACCCGCTGGACGACGCGCTCCTGTACCAAGAGTCCGAGTCGTGCGTGAACCGGACGAGTGTCAATAACGAGCGAGCCTTCACCGTCACGGCGGCGGTGCGCAAGGAGCGCGCTTCGGACCCCGTGACGATGGACCTCGTGCGCCTTGTGAGGAGGCAGGGTGTCATTGTGCGAGGGTTGGAGGTTGATACTATCGACTTGTTGGCGACGGGTGAGGAGAGGGGGGAATATGTCATTTTCGAGGGGACGACGGGGCTTGCGACAAGCGGATGGAGTACGAGCTTCGATCTTGTGCTTGGTGGTGAGGAAGAGGTCAAGGTTGAGTTTCTGAAGACGCAGGCATGTCCAAGGTCATGAGAAAGATGACGATGCTGTAGAGATGGTGCTTAAGGCAGCAAATAACACCATGAAGCTCTTGTCGAATCCATGATTACTTTCTCTGACTGACTTATTGAAAGCTGCTTGACGCGTTGCTCTTGGTTTAGTGTGGAATCCCACTTCTCATCGTATATCTCAAAAGAACCCAGGACTTGTAAACCACAGAGCATGGTCCTTACACCGGCGAGGTACTCAGCAGAGCTACACGGTGCGGAGTCTCCTCCTTTAGCTATGCGGTACAAAATGATAGGTTTTGGAGTGGCTGAAGGTAAAATCAGTATCGAACGACATGGTTTGCTTCAATCTCGCACGACACATTTTCACATGACGGGCGGAAGCTGCCTGTGTACCCGGGGTAGCACACGTCTTCACACATCTTCAACGGTCTTCAACCACCAATAATGGACGCAGTCACGTTTCGAGGCCCCTCTTGAGGTCCGATGATCTTGGTCGTTACCCCTGAGCACCTACATCATGAGGACGGCAAAAGTTGCCGTGCTCCAAGCAAACGCCATTCTATTGCACTCGGGGAATTGCAGACAACCATGCCATTGTGTCAATCGAGCCGGGGCGTTGGGATAGCTGCATCGATAGGCGAGCCATGTGGCGTTTGAACCCCTCTCTGCCTTGGAAGAAGCAGGTGCTCAATCTGTAACCAGGGACGAAGCAATCGACGGTCGGCTCCGGGTTGCAGAGGCAGGCTTCTGGGGCGGGGACCCACGTCGATCAAGAAAGAAAACATGGGCAGCAAGCAGCCAATCTTGTCAGAAAAAGGCGGTCGGCATGGTGGTAGTGATGTCTTGGCCTGTTGAGGGATAAAAAGAAGAACGAGTGGCTGGTGACTAAGACGCTCCAGAAACCAAGCCCGGGGACGACCAGGTTGGCGGTATCCTCGGGGGGTCTGCTGTTCGTGGCGTTGGGGTGGGGTCAGATCGGAAATCTGGAGAGCATCCCCCGTGGTGTTGCGTTCACTGCATACGGCGCACGCATGAAGAGCAACAAGCCAAGAGAGAGGTGAGGGTTTCGAACGACTAGGAGAGGTTGAGTCCGCCAGGAGGATGAGGCACTGAGGACGGCAGTCTAAAAGCAGCAAACTATAGGATCAGGGGTAGGCATATGTCGTGCGATTCACCATGCTATTGTACTGCTGTGCCACCGACCTCATGCGAAGGAAGACATATACAGACTTCTGTGGTGATGATGATGTGATGGGATTGGACTGTCGGGCTCTTGACTTCAGAAGTCCTGCGCATGCATCAGGCAAGGAAGAGGTGGGAAGGGGGTTGCGGAGGGATTGGGAGGTGTGGAAGGTTGGGACGTGGAAGGGGCTCTGGAAGTTGCGGAAAGCCGGTGTCAGATGTTGAAAAAAGAAACGAAAAGTGCCCCGCCAGGGATATTGACAGTGACATGTCAAATGCTGTGCTGCGACGTTAGGATGGAAGGTTCCGTACGTAGTAATAGATGAGCGTCTGCGGATACGCAGTACATACGATGGATGATGCAGTGGGTTGCCTACCCTAGGTACTGCATAGTTATTGTCTTGAGGGTTCCATTGTCTTTTTTCTGCTGCTTCTGCGTAAAGCCGCATGCGGTAGCTATTGCAGAGGAGACCAGGAACAAACATCCGAGCTTGTTGATGAGCGTGCGGCATCGGGGGTTTCCACGTTTCCAACCTCTCCGTCTCCGCCGGACCTAGCCCCGGGGGAGGATAGGAAGAGTGGATGGCTAAGGGTATGATGGAACATGACGGGGTCAGACAGTACAAGGTAGGTATAGTGTGTACTAAGGAAAGGTGGGATAGGGCGGCCGTTTGAGGGTTTGGCAGTCTGTCAGATGCCGTGATGGTGTTGGCAATATGCAGCAAGGTCGCATGGCATGTTTGTCGTTCGTGTGAGCTGCTCGAGCTAACATCTGAGAAAGGAAAGGAAGGGAACGAAAGGATCCATTCTGATCCATTGTGGTGCTTCTTCCCCCTCTCACTGAAGGAACCTAATCGCAGCCCACTTGGCTTGGAAGCTGCACAGGACGTCTCGCGAGATACACTTGCAGGGTGTTGTTGACGTTGGAGTTGTAACTCAGTACTTGCAAGTCTTGTAAAGAAATCAAAAGAATTGGACCGGGGCGTCAAGAGGGCAAAATGGTAACAAGAAGCATCCAATTAAGACCGGGTGTTGTTCAAAAACGAGGCTAAAAGTGGCCTCATCAACGGTGCGGCCTTCCACCCCGCCGTGTACGTACCTTGATTCCATGCTTCTAACTGGTAGAGAGGTACCTAGGTAGGTAAGAGGCTAAGGTAGGTGCAGACCTCAGACCTCAGACCTCAGACCTCGCAGCGGGCAAGCATCAAGTCGAACGCACCTGCCACGTTCTGGAGCACTCCCAAACAGGATTAGCGGCTCGTCGGCTGGACCCTGGCGTCCGCTCGGAGGGGCTCGTCCAATGGGAAGGCGTTTATACTGGGGACAAGCATGCCTGCCACACTTAGATAATCCGCAAAATCAGCCCATTCTCACTCCATCCGCCGCGCTCCAAAGCTCATGTCATGCCATTTTCCAAAATCGTTTGAAGCATCCGCGAAGCAATCTCCAATTCTGTCGAACCACTTACCTCCGCCAGCTACCGCCCAGCTATCAACACTCACCCTCGCCGTCGCAAGCTTGTCCGGTTCCTGGCGCGCCCCTCCCCTCTTTTTTTTTTTCCTCCCCCGAGCAATCGCCCTCATTATTTTTTTTTCTTTTCCTCTTCTCTCATTGACACCCTTCACACCGTCTGTCCCGTGTCTCGTCTGGTCTGCAAGCCCTGGTCAGGTCTAAGGTCTTGTTTCTGGTCTGCTCGCTCGTGGTTTGCTGCTGCTTCTGCTGCACCCACTGTTCTGGTCCTGGTTTCTGATCTGCCCTGGTCTGGCTGCATACCCAGCGACCCTACCCAGTACTATTATATCTCGAATACCACCTCCGGACCCAACATTTTTCCTGTCGCACACACACACATCCTCGGACGAGAACACCACTGCACCGCTCAACGGCTGGAGCCGTACCTCTGTTTCCGCCCTCGCCTCGAGCTCGAGCTCCACGCCCGCTTTAGTGTGTGCCGTGTGTGCGTGTGTGTGCGCCAGTGTGGTGTATCCTACTTCAACTGCGCATAGCACACGAGAACCCCACGTTTACGTCCACCTCCACGTCCAACAACAAGCCAACTTCTGCCGTGCGAGCGCGGCTTTGTCTAGACAACCCGACTACTACGAAGCCTCATTGCATTGCCTTGACCTTGCATAGTTAGCCCTCCAATCACCTCGGCCCCTCCACACAACTACCTGCCTGCTGTCCCCGAAAGGCCAACCCCGCCTGTCTAAGAGACTGTGATATCACTGTACGAACTATGGCACCCGGTATACTCAATTCCGACGGTTCAATGGACGACCAGCACGCCGGCACCGCCGCCGGGCGTCTTAACGCTCTGGACGCCACCGTAGATACCCTCACTCTCCTTCGAAGCTTGCCTGAGCCTCCTATAGAGTCCCAGGTATGCGTTGTCGGCGCTGGACCTGCCGGTCTCATGCTAGCGGCCAACCTAGGCCGTATGGGTATCAAGGTTGAGGTCATTGACGACAGAGCCGATCAGACGCCTGTTGGAAGGTAGAGCGCACATCAACCACATCCGACTGTGTCGGTTCGCTAACACCCACGTAGAGCAGATGGACTCCAGCCCAAGACCATCGAGACCTTCCGCCAGATGCGCCTGGCCGATCCTTTGTTGCAACGAGGCGTCCGAGTTTACGACATTTCCTTCTGGCGAAGCACGGCCGATGAGCCTCTCCACAGACTGGGCCGCGAGATTCACTACCCTCCCATAATTGACGTGCTGGACCCCTACATTCTTTTGGTCCACCAGGGCATGGTTGAGGGCATCTTCATAGATGACCTGAAGAAGCGCGGAGTTGAGGTACGGAGGAACACGGCGTTCGAGTCCTACAGCGTACCGGAAAACAAGGCCGGGCCCCTCCAGGTCAATTGTCGCACGAACGTCACCCAAGACAGGCGGACCATTTTGACGCAGTACCTAATCGGATGTACGTCTGGCAGAGTACTCTGTTCTTCCGATGCAAGCAGCTAACGAAATCCAGGTGACGGTGCCCACTCAAAGGTTCGTAAGAGCATCCCGGATGCGCGGGCCATTGGTTTGTCGCAGCCCGCCATCTGGGGTGTTCTTGACGGCGAGCTGATTACCGACTTTCCGGATATCTGGTCCAAGACATTAGTCTACTCCCAGGAGTACGGCTCGATTCTGATTATTCCTAGAGAGAGGAACATGACCCGCTTCTACATTGAGCTCAAGGCGAACCCCAAGGCCGACAAGCGAGAGCTTGGCCAGGAGTTCGTCATGGCTCGCGCAAAGAAGATTATGGCTCCGTTCGAGGTTGACTGGAAGTACATCGAGTGGTTTGGTCGCTACCAGATTGGTCAGAGAGTGGCCAGCCGGTTCTGCGATTCCCACCTGAGGGCCTTCCTTGCCGGCGATGCCAGTCACACGCACTCCCCGAAGTCTGCTCAGGGCATGAACACCTCGATGCACGACTCCTGGAACTTGGCATGGAAGCTTAACCTGTCCATTCGCGGACTTGCGAAGCAAGCTCTTCTCGAGAGTTACGAGGAGGAGCGAAGAAAGATCGCTGTGGACCTCGTCAACTTCGACTACGAGCATGCCAACCAGATTGCCGGCGGTGACGCTGTTGCACTGGCGGAGAACTTCAAGACGAACGTCCGTTTCATCTCTGGTATCGGTGCCGAGTATGCGGAGAGTCTTCTGAACAGATCGGATCCACAGGGCCTCGTTATGGGAGACGCCAGACCCGGTTGCTTGCTCCCTCCCGCCAAGGTCACCCGCTACATCGACTCCAACCCCGTTGATATCCAGCTCGACATTCCAATGCTCGGCCAGTTCCGCATCTATCTCTTGATGTGGGATATTCAGGCTTCCAGCCCTTTCCTCGAGACATTCTGCCAGTCAATCGCCTCTGCCAACTCCTTCATCAGCAAGCTCTCTGCGTCTGCGAGTGCGTCATATGCCGCGCAGCCCAGGCTGCCATCTCCCGAGGATATTTACTATCGACCCGAGCGATACACAGCCGTTAGCCATCTCTTCACATTTGCACTGCTTAGTAAGTTGAATTGCACGTGGATCCATTCGTCGTACCTGCGCTGACAAAACCCCAGCCACCATGCCGAAGGCCGATGTGGAGATCTCAGACCTGCCAGCCCTGCTGCAGGACAGCCGCTGGACGTTCTACCTGGACGACATCCCAGAACAGGACACGCGCGGCCAGCTCTGCACCAACAAGTGGCTCGGCAGCCTCGGCCCTGGCGAGGTTGCCATCGTCAACGTACGACCCGACGGCTATGTTGGATCCGTCGGCAGGTGGGACTCGAGCATGGATGACGCCGGCGAGGAGGCTGCCCGCTGGCTTGATACTTACTACGACGGCTTCCTTCAGCTGCCCAACGGCGGCGCCTCCCCCACCCCGACAGCAACCCCCATGGCAGTCTAGACATGTCCAATCATTAATATCTAGTCTGTTCTCAGGGGCGACTATTTTGAAGCGTTTCTGTATCATACTACACATCTCACATCACGACACATAATCAAGGTGCTTGGAAACAGGGCATCACGCATTATCAAGAAAAAAGCAACGCAGGCACGAACTCATCACACTTTCTCTCTCCTTCCAACTTGTCCAGCAGGTGTTGGGGAGTGCGGCGGCGGTGCGATTGTTATCTCGGCATTTTCAGGAGCTAAGGGGGTAGAGATGGAACAGTAAGCAACTTTGCTGCAAAGCGTGCTTGGTTTCTCTTGGTATCTCTTTACGGCATTCTGGGTTTATTTTTGTGGCAGCCGATTCTCTTTTTTCTTCTTCTTTTTTCTGGGATGGACCACCATAGCCAGGCAGAGAGACACATGTCAATAGACGGAATCTTCATTGCAGATCACACATCCTTTCAGCTCCACGATGCCACGCGCAGAACTGGGGCCATCATCGTGAGAACATGGCACCATGGCTTGGGATCCCTGGTGAGCTGTCATCTCCCTTTTCCCCATAAACCCACAGTGACAGCTCCCGATCCGTCCAGCAATATGCCGAGGGAACTCCTCTGGCCTTGCCCGAAGGAGCCGGTGCCGCTCGCTGCCTGCCGCAAGCTCATGGCAAGGCAATGTCCCTGCACGGCGAAGCAACGTCTAGCTTTGAGGCCAGCTCCCTTGCATCAGACGACCTTCCACCCCAGCCCTATCAGAATCGTACCACGCTCACGTCCCCCGCACCGTCCTCGCCGACAACCCACCTCTCATCGCCCGCCAGCGCCGCCCCCGACATGACGGCCCTCCACATGTCATCCGGGAACTGCACCTCTGCCCGGCCTGCGTCTCCACCGTCCTCCACTGCCTCGGCCGTCGTGGTCCCACCACCACCAGCAGCAGAGAAGGACCCATCCACACTCGCGCTGACCGTCTCCATTGCGAAGCACCGCCTGCCGCAGACCCGCACCCCCGCCGCCTCGTCGACGACCTCGGCGACCGTGAGGTAAGGGAACTCCTCGTGGCGCCAGCAGGGGGCGGCGGTGGCTCGTCCAGGGCTGCTGCTGGAGGAGGAGGAGGCGGGGCAGAAGGACCTTTCCGCGTCGCCCTCGGCGCCGCACTCGTCGACCCACGCCGGGCCGAGAGCCGTGAGCGGGACGCCCGTGCACCGGAGAAAGTGGCGCGCCGGCGGGGTCTCGGAGGACTGCGGCCCCGCGGCCCACTGGTGGTCCTCCTCCTGCAGCACGACGTTGCCGCCGCGGGCCTCGTGGGTCGTGTCGAGGACGAGGCGCATCAGGCGCGGGGTGTCGCGTTGCCGGATGCCCCAGCGGTCCAGGTCGCCGTTCGTCAGGCGCAGGACGATTTCCGGGCCGGCGTCGGTGGTGGGTTTGTGTGTCGAGGACGGGTCGAGTGAGGGTCTGTACGCGGAGGGGGCGTTGAGGGACCACACGACGAGGCGCTCGAAGGGGGTGTCTTCGCCCCAGGGGGAGCGGGTTGGCTGGTGGGCGTAGAGGGCGTAGTGTGTTGCGTTGTGCGTCGAGAAGAGGCGGTCGGAGGGGGAGAGGGGGAGGCCGAGGTAGTGGATCTTCCACTCCGAGCGGAACTCGACGATGGGTGGGGACGACGCGGAGGGGTGGAGGGGCGAGGAGGTGGTAGTCACGGTGAAGGCGGACGCGAAGTGGCGGTGGGCTGTTTCTGAGTCGTTCAAGGGGTGGGAGCCGTCCTCTTCTGCCCACTCTATGACCAAGATGTGATGCGAGAGACGGACGCGACGGACGACTTTGGAGGACCAGTCAAAGGGGACGGTGGTCTCGCTGTTTGATGAGAGATCTAGGGCTTTGAAGACGGGCGGAGAAGAGGGGGCGGGGTAGATGATGATGCCATCGGAGCATGTCCAACTCCGGTCTGGGAGCTGGAGGGGAAACGTCATTTCATCGCGGCGGAGGGTGCGATTCCAGGGATTGAAGGGGTAGAAGCATTTCGCATCTTGGAGAACCGGGATCGTGGAGAGAGTGTGGTACGTGCCGGATGTGAGGCTATGGTAGCGGCGGGCCACGGAGGCAAAGATGGACGGCCAGTCTGGATCTGGTTCTGTTGCCCGCTCCGCATTTGACACCAAGGCTGGTTGTCTTTCGGTTGCTGACGAGATTTGGCATCTCAGAGTGCGGCATTCTAAGGATCTGGGGAAGAAGACGTGGAGGAGCGCCTGGGACAGGTCTGGTCTTGTGAGAGCCGCGTGGGACGCACGGGAGACGCGGCGGTGGACGACTATCTCGCGAGGCTTCAGGTAGGTGAGTATGTCGAGGAAGAGGGTATCGGGAAGGTCTGTCAATTGAAACATCGTGGCCTGCTCCTACAGCTCCTCCTCCTTTCTTCAATTGGGCCGTAGACGAGCGACCATTGGTGGGTCTTGAACGAAGACAGTCTGAAGCTTGAATGGACACTACAAAGCTATGAAATGAAATTACAGCCCATTCGATGCAGGTGATGGTCAATATGACATTGGAATTGTCAATTTGGTGACTAGTAGAGGTCAAGATACGTTGTCGCAGCAGGTGCTCTGGAAGCTTGCACAAGTTGAGATGCACGTCTGAGACGACCAAGAATATGGATCCATATTACTAAGGCGTCGCGGGCCAACTAGACTGGCTCGCCCTGTTGGACGATCCTCGCAACCGTCTAAGCTCTCATCAATAGTTCAAATTATTACAACCCTCACAAGTAAGAATAAGAGATATTCATGTCGAAATGCTTCATTTTGGCAACTATGAAAATACAATAACTCTCAACCTCATTTATCATGCGTGAACTGCTTTAAATGCCTCATCCTTTTGATCAACCTGACATTCCTTTTTCAGTCCAGCCGGTTACTTATCAAAACCCTTGAGATAAGTTTCATTAGCCCGTGTAATTCGAAACCAAAAACACCGTTATCGCTCCATTGACGGCTCGACACCCGGCTGCGGATAGCATCCCGCAAAAAGCGGGACCGGCCCCGCCGACCGGAAAGTTATCGGAACCGGACCGGGCATCGGATACCCCTCCAAAACATGATTACGATTGGGTGGGCATGGAGACGTCGGCCTTCTGCGACACAGCGTCGGCGCTGGACCACAGAGCGGTGACGGTCTTCTGCTGAGTGTAGAAGTTGATGCCGGGCTTTCCGTAGAAGGTGTTGGCACCGCCGCCGGCGATAGACTTCTTGTTACCGGTGAAGGAGAACATGGGCAGAGGGACGGGGATAGGCACGTTAATACCAATCTGGCCGGCCTCAATGTTGCGGCGGAAGGTCTCGCCGGTAGCACCGGAGCGGGTGAAGATAGCGGTGCCGTTGCCGTACTCGTTCTTGTTGATCAGAGCAATGGCATCGTCGAGGGTCTCGACGTTGAGGCAGACCAAGACGGGTCCGAAGATCTCCTCGGTGTAGCACTTCATGTTAGGAGTGACGTTGGAGATAATAGTAGGAGCAACCCAGTTGCCGTTGGGGTACTTTGCGGGCTTGAAGCCACGGCCGTCAAGCAGGATAGTGGCACCCTCATCCTCGGCGCTCTGGATCAGGCTCTCAATGCGCTGCTTGCTCTGGGGGGAGATGACAGGGCCGAGATCGGCACCCTCCTCGAAGCCACCGTTGACGCTGAGCTTCTTGGCCATCTCGGCCAGCTCGGGAAGCCACTCCTTGGTCTCGCCAACCATAACGAGGGTGCTGAGGGCCATGCAGCGTTGGCCTGCGGCACCAAAGGCAGCGCCGACGACGGCGTTGAGGAACTGGTTCTTGTTGCAGTCGGGGAGGACGGCGGCGTGGTTCTTGGCACCCAGGTTGGCCTGGACACGCTTGCCATGGGCGGAACCCTTGTTGAAGATGTACTCGCCGGCCTTGTTACCACCGACGAAGCTGACAGCCTTAATAGTGGGGTCCTCGAGGATGAAGTCGACTGTCTTGTGGGCACCGTGGACGACGTTGACAACGCCCTCGGGGAAACCTGCCTTCTGGCAAAGCTCAGCGAGGATCATGGCCGCACCGGGGTCGCGCTCGGAAGGCTTGAGGATCAGGGTGTTGCCGGTAACGGTAGCGATGGGGATGCACCAAAGCGGAATCATGGCGGGGAAGTCTGGACAGTTAGCTTCACTTTCACTCATCACTTACACAAGAGGCAACTCACTAAAGGGGCAAATGGCAGCCACGACACCCAACGGCTCGCGGTAGCTTCTCGTCTCCATGTCCTTGGCAACCTCCAAGACCTCACCCTTGAGGAGCTCCGGGGCACCGCAGGCAGCCTCGGCGACCTGCAGGCCACGAAGAACGTCACCCCTGGCGTCGGCAAAGGTCTTGCCCTGCTCGAGGGTGATGCTCGCCGCAAGACGGTCCCAGTTCTCACGGATGAGCGCAACAAACTTGAACATGATCTGCTGGCGGGCGAGAACGCTCATGGCGCGCCACTTGGGAAACGCCGCCTCGGCAGACGCAACGGCGCCCTGGAGCTCCTCGGTGGTCATCTGCGGGACGCGGGTGACGAGGTTGTTGGTAGCGGGGTCATGCAGGTCGATGAAGTCGGTGGCCTTGGAGGTCACAAACTGGTTGTCAATGAAGTAGGGGGTATCTTCGGGCTTCGCGATCTTCTCGTGGGTGTTGGGGTACGACTCGGCTGTCGAGGCGAGAGCAGCGTTGAGGTGCTGCGCCGTGGCGTGTATCCTCCTCGCCGCAACGGCGGGAACAGACTTGGAAGCCATTGCTGGTGAGGAAAGAATGGAAGAGCGGGCGAGAGAGAGTCCAGAGGAACGGCGGGCACCGGTAGTGATGCCTCGAGAAATGGCTCGACGCATTGTGAAGAGAAGAAGGCGGGGGAGGGGAAAGGGAGAGAGAGGTTAAGAAGGGGGAGCTCTGCTTGAGGACACAATTGGCAGACTAGAAACAGATGGTGCAACAATTGTCGGTCAGTTCGTCCCTACTGCAATGCGCACTAGACAGAACCAATTATCAGCCACGTCGACGGAGGCCGGAGTCGAGCGACATCGTAGTCCCTTATAAAGTCCAAGGGAACGCGGCGAGCTCCAAGAGTGTGGGGAAAGGTTGGGGTGGGGTAATGATAACGCTGCTTCGGATCCCTGCCCAGTTCCCCAAGCTCCCACGGTTGCCCTTCCCTCCTTTTCCTGCCGAAGCCGGCCCAAATGCCGCCATAAACCGAGTGGCCGAGCGTCAGGTGCACGCAAGCCAGCGGCGGGGAAAATCATAGGCGTAGCGTATCCAGCGTAAACGGCGCGATGGGATTCAACTGTCCCGTTCTTAAGCGGAGAACAGACGGGTGGGCCTCTACCTTGATACAGACCCGACACAACTCGACAGATCCCGGCTGCCACCATCTCCCCGCGGGATTCAGATTACCTTATCCGTATCACTCGCGGACACATTCCAGATTCAACTGCACTCCATTCTCTCTCACGCGCATGACATCCAAAAGCATTGGTCAATCCTTTTTTTGGTTTGCTAAGGTTGCTATAATACACCTACGCCATGCTTCTCTGCCTGTCCCTCTCATGACCAAAACAGACATATAGTGAGGGAGGTTAACTGAAAAAAAGCAGCATCCGTATACCTCTTCGTTCCTGATAGTGGGACCCTGTTGCTCTGCTTCAGACAACTGCCACGGCCCATTTTTTTCACCGAGAGTATGAAAGAGAAAGCGAGCTAATTCACATTTCCACCTTCAGCCACGTTCATTTACGAGGAGCTTCTGGTGTTGCGCTTGGTGGCCTCCTTGGCGGTGTCGGCGCCAGAAGCGACGGCCTTGGTGGCCTTGTCCTTGACCTCCTTGGCCTTGTCCTTGGCGTCGGCGGCGGCCTTCTTAGCGGCAGGGGGCGCGCCACCAGAGCTGGCAAGACCGACAATGATGGCGATGAGGGTGACGAGAAGGGCACCGATACCACCGGCAACCTCAGGGACGAACTTGATGGCCTGGATAGGGTCCTTCTGGGCGATAGTGATGAAGAGGTCAAGCTTCTCCTTGATGAAGTGGACGGGGTCGTCGAGGAACTTCAGGTCGTTGGGGGACTTGGGCTTCTCGGCCTCCTTGGGCTTGTCAGAGAGCTCAGCGAGCTGCTCAATGGGGTGCTTCTCCTTGAAGGACTCCTCGGCAAGCTTGGCGGCATCTTCGACGGAGTGGCCAATGTAGATGTTGTCGAAGAGGATGTCGCTCTGCATGGTCCAGATCTCGAAGCCAATCTGTTCAACAAGTGTTAGCAGGTGATGGTCATCTCAAAGCCAGCAGATTGAGATTTAACTTACAGCTCCCATGGGCTCGAAGTTGGCAGGGGTCTTGTCCTCGTAGTAGTCGGGGTTCTTGATCTTGCGGGGAGCCCAGACGCCCTTGTAGGCAGGGTTGTCGATGTATGGGGCAGTCCACTTGCCCTTGTAGTCGGGGTTCTTCTTCATGGGCTTCTTCCAGGGACCGCAGCCAGAGGCCTCGGAGCACTTGGGGTTGGGGACAGTAGGGGCGATCCAGTCACCGTCCTCCTCGTCATCCCAGTCCTCGGGCTTCTGGGCCTCAGGGTCGGGAATGGTGAGAGGCTCCTCCTCGAGCCAGTCCTCGGGCTTGGTGGCCTCCTCGTCGACAATCTCGTAGGGGGCATCCTCATCCCAGTCCTCGGGCTTCTTGGCCTCGGGGTCAGCGATGCGGGCCTCGTCAACCCAGTCCTCAGGCTTGGTGTCCTTGGCGTCGTCAATCTCCTTGGGAGGGTTGACGGCAGGGGTGAAGTCCTCAAGAAGGGAGCCAGTCTTGACCTGGTCGCCGTTCTGCTGGATGATGTAGGTGTTGTTGGGGTGAACAATGAGAGTGTAGAGCTCGGTGGTCTTGACAATGCGAGCGGTGGGGGGAGAGTTGAGGTGCTTCTCCTCGTACTCGCCAGTCTTGGGGTTCTTGTGGTTGAAGATGAAGTGGACCTTGTTAGTGTGGCCGCACTTATCAGGCCCAAACATGATCACGTAGGG
>JAKMWQ010000701.1:0-13749 GCA_025328335.1 Colletotrichum sp. SAR 10_65
CCCTCGGCCCCGGCCCCCCCCACCTACCTTTGGTAAAAATAAGGTAGGTTCGCCCCAACCGTACCTACGTGCCACCCACGGGAAGCAAAAAAAAAAAAAAAAAAAAAGACAACCCAGGAAGGAGGGGAGCCGACCCCGCGCCGGCACCGGCACCTCTGCAGAGCTCAATACCTAGCCTGCGGTGAGTGGGATGGAGGGGTTTTCTGAATTCTTGAGCTCTGCCCCTCTCTCAGTCACAGCAGAGCTCCAACGCATCTCCAAGTAACGCAGCCTGTCTTCTTCCTCGTGCAAGCGTGTCAACCGTCCCCCCTTTCCGAGTCAGGTCGTTTGTTCTCCTTGTGCATCCACCAAGTGGAGGACCGGAGAGAAAATTCGACGCATCGTCCTCTTATGATAGGTACACTAAGGTAGTAGACGTACAAGCTGGGCTTCTCAGGACGCATTCCTCGCCGTGCACCCACAATTGCATCCCAGAAGCCCACCGCGAGCGATGCACATGACGTATCAGCTTGGTCCCTAAGGTGTACCTACAGACGAAAAGCGGTTTCCTCCTACATACACATCCCGCGTTTGCCAGCTTGTGTCTGTCTCCTCTTAGAATTCCATGCCCCTCAAGCCCGAGCCACAAAAGATCAAACAGAAACCCAGCTACGCATCCGTTCACTTTCTCCTCTTCTCCTCCTTCATCGTCGTGACGCTGGCCATCCTGTCTTTGCGAGCCTTCCCCCGGCTCTCCCTCCTCTCGAACCACCTCGCCCTCCCCGCAAACTTTGCCCCACGAGCCATCTTCTTCTCGACCAACGCCAAGAACCCCTCGCCCACCATGTCCTCGTACGCAAAGGAGCTCGAGGTCGCCCAGCTGGCTGTCCAGCGCGCCTCCATCCTCACCAAGCGCGTCTTCCACGAGAAGGCCAAGGGCACCGTCGACAAGAACGACAAGTCCCCCGTGACCATTGGCGACTTCGGCGCCCAGGCCCTCATCATCGCCGCCCTCCGCCACCACTTCCCCCAGGACGAGATTGTCGCTGAGGAGGAGGCGGCTCAGCTGCGTTCTGACGCTGGCCTTCGCGACCAGATCTGGGACCTCGTGCGCACCACCAAGCTCGAAGATGCTCAGGCCGAGACCCTCCTGGGCGGGCCCATCGAGACCGCCGAAAGCATGCTCGACCTCATCGACCGTGGCAACAGCAAGGGCGGCAGCAGCGGACGTATCTGGGCCATTGACCCCATCGACGGCACCAAGGGTTTCCTGCGCGGTGGCCAGTACGCCGTGTGCCTGGCTCTGATGGTCGATGGCGACGTCAAGGTCGGTGTTCTGGGCTGCCCCAACCTGCCCGTTGACGACAAGGCGCCTTTGAC
The DNA here is from genome assembly GCA_025328335.1 of Colletotrichum sp. SAR 10_65. Taxonomy (NCBI): domain Eukaryota; kingdom Fungi; phylum Ascomycota; class Sordariomycetes; order Glomerellales; family Glomerellaceae; genus Colletotrichum; species Colletotrichum sp. SAR 10_65. The sequence continues at coordinate 1,360 of JAKMWQ010000701.1, forward strand.
TGCCGACATTGGCTCCAATGCCACCGACAACACCGGTTACGGCGTCATCTTCTCCGCCGTTCAAGGCCAGGGCGCCACCTCGCGTCCCCTCCAGAGCGGTGCCATTGCCGGCGGCGCATCCATTTCTATGAAGCCCATTACCGAGATGTCGGCCGCAACCTTCTGTGAGAGCGTTGAGGCCGGCCACAGTGCTCACGACGACCAGGCTCAGATCGCCGCCAAGTTGGGCATCACCAAGCCCAGCGTCCGCATGGACAGCCAGAGCAAGTATGGTTCCATTGCCCGCGGCGCTGGCGATATTTACCTGCGTCTGCCTGTCAAGGCGACATACCAGGAGAAGATCTGGGACCACGCGGCTGGCGATCTCATCGTGCGCGAGGCCGGTGGTCAGGTCACGGATATCCAGGGCAAGAGATTGGACTTCTCTGTCGGCCGGACGCTGGCAAATAACAAGGGTGTGATCGCCGCGCCAGCCGCTGTACACGAGACCGTTTTGAAGGTTGTCCAAGAGGTATTGAGCCAAAAGTCAAGCTAGACGGGGATAGATATTTTTTTTAAATTTTGTCTCTCCAAGACCCAGCAAAATAAATAGTGTACAATAATGGGTCTTTCCTAGTCCATACGGTGATGTACAGGTATACACAGCCCTCTGGCCTGCCTCCCCCGTCATTTGACACGCCGCAGCTGCTGTTGCAGTAATGCAAGTCGTGATCCCACACACAAGAACAGCCGCCCTGCCACCAGCATCGCCGCCTATTTGATCTTCTTCTGCTTCAACTTAATCGTCTGGTCGTTGATGAATACACCCTTGCCCTTGTACGGCTCGGGCGGCCTCCACTTTCTAACCCTTCCAGCAAAGCTCATGATTTCTTCTCGGTCGATGCCCTCCAGCAAGATGCGTGTCGGCGAGGCGAGGGTGACTTTGACGCCCTTTGGAATACCCATCTCGACAGGGTGCGTGAAGCCGAGCTTCAAGCACAGAAAGTCCTGGTCCTTGTATTCCTCCTTGCCGCTGCGCTTCTCGACAGACGCACGGTAACCGATACCGACTAAACGTAGGAGTGCCGTGTGGCCTTCGGAGACACCCATGATGTAGCGCTGAAGATACGCCCATGTCGTGCCTGTGGTGGTAAACAAAGAATCAGTCCGTCGCTCTTCGGCTTGTCAAGACACCTGCACGCAGGAGGGGAAGCAAGCATCCCAGGAAGGTGGAGGGGGAAAGATAGAAAACTAGACCACTCACCCCACATCTCGCGCTGCTCCTTGATGTTGGAGTCCTCGACAGAGAGGATCGCTCTGCTAGACTCGGCATCCTGCTCAATTTTCACGAAAGGCTCGATCTCGAGTTCCAGTTTGCCTATACCGAACACGATCAGCAAGGGCTTCGCTCGGCCCATTATCCGGGTGCCTAGTACGAACCCAGAGGTCCTGTGACAGAAACCGTCCTCTTGTACACCTTCAAGTAGCTCGTCGGGTCCTTTTTCAATAGAGGTTCGCCAACCAGTACCTCCACGCCAGGAGGGATTGACAGAGGCGTCCGGCCAAGTTTCGAGGGTCGAATCGGTGTTGCGGAGAATTGGCGTCGGGGCATGGACTGCAGAGCCGGCACAAGGAATGCCGGAACCGTCGTGGACGGCGAGGAGGCCAGGGCCTGCCTCAACGCCGTTCCTCTGCTAGGAGCAAGCATTGTAGTCGTCGAATGGCGAGTTACCTCCCAGTTCGCGCGTGCATGTGTTGCTCGTTTGACGGTCGTGAGGATCTTCAGGAACTTTTCCCACGCCTTAGTCATCAACAAAGGACCCACTTCAGAAACTACTGCAATTGGCCTGTACCAGCTCAGCTTCGCTTTGCAGCTTCGGTGTTTACGCCAGAAAGGTTGCCAACAAGTGATTTTCACAGAGAGAACTCGCGTTCTTACCCTGCTTCTTACATGGGCATTAGGGGGAATTCACAGGCATTGATATTGGCCAGTAGTTACAGAACATTGTCTGATTCTTCGTACTCGAATGATACGTCAGGCGTACTACTAAGAGAGGTATATCTAGAAGCCCATGTTCTGGCAAAGCCAGAGTCGCGAAGCGAAATTCCACCACGGATGGAGTACATTGGTGGGTGTTGAGGGTGTGGCACTAAGCGTTAAGCAGTTATTAGACTGCGCTTAAACCTCCTCCTCAAGAGGAGCCTCCTCCTCGTACTCCTCCTCCTCCTCGTCAACACCAGCGTCCTGGTATTGCTGGTACTCGGAGACCAAATCGTTCATGTTGGACTCAGCCTCAGTGAACTCCATCTCGTCCATACCCTCACCAGTGTACCAATGCAAGAAAGCCTTGCGACGGAACATGGCAGTGAACTGCTCACCGACACGCTTGAACAACTCCTGGATGGCGGTGGAGTTACCGACGAAGGTGGAGGACATCTTGAGGCCGCGGGGAGGAATGGAGCAGAGGGCGGTCTGGACGTTGTTGGGGATCCACTCGACGAAGTAGGAGGAGTTCTTGTTCTGGACGTTGCGCATCTGGTCCTCGACATCCTTCATAGCGACCTTGCCACGGCTAGAAAATGAGTTAGCAAAATCATGGAAAAGGAATCATTCGGGTCAACTCACAAGATGGCAGAGCAGGTCAGGTAGCGACCGTTGCGGAAGTCAGAAGCAGCCATCATGTTCTTGGGGTCGAACATCTGCTGGGTAAGCTCAGGAACACTGACGGCGCGGAAAGAGTGGGCGCCACGGCTGGTCAGGGGAGCGAAGCCGACCATGAAGAAGTGGAGACGGGGGAAAGGAACCATGTTGACAGCCAGCTTGCGCAGGTCAGAGTTCAGCTGACCCGGGAAACGCAGGCAGGTAGTGACACCGGACATAACAGCAGAGACCAGGTGGTTCAGGTCGCCGTAAGAGGGGTTGGACAGCTTGAGGGTACGCATGCAAATGTCGTAGAGAGCCTCGTTGTCAATGCAGAAGGTCTCGTCGGAATTCTCGACCAGCTGGTGGACGGAGAGAGTGGCGTTGTAGGGCTCGACAACGGTGTCGGAGACCTTGGGGGAGGGAACGACGGAGAAGGTGGCCATCATGCGGTCGGGGAACTCCTCACGGATCTTGGAGATCAGGAGGGTACCCATACCGGCACCGGTACCACCACCGAGGGAGTGGGTGATCTGGAAACCCTGGAGGCAGTCGCAGCCCTCAGCCTCGCGGCGGACAACATCGAGAACCTGGTCGACGAGCTCGGCACCCTCGGTGTAGTGACCCTTGGCCCAGTTGTTGCCGGCACCAGACTGGCCGAAGACGAAGTTGTCGGGGCGGAAGAGCTGGCCGAAAGGACCGGCACGGACGGCGTCCATGGTACCGGGCTCCAAATCGACGAGGACGGCACGGGGCACGTACTTGTTGCCGGAAGCCTGGGTAGGAGCGAAGGTCAGTACTCGTCAATATGTTTATCTTGCACTCTGGGGGCTATAAGGTAACAAACTTCGTTGAAGTAGACGCTCATGCGCTCGAGCTGGAGCTCAGAGGTGCCGTTGTAGCTGTTCGAGTTTAGCGGTCAACCACCAATGTGGCCAGATAAGGGGCATGACATACACTCCATTGCTGTCGAGGCCGTGCTCGCCAGAAATGTTTTGCCTACTCTATCGTCAACATCTGCCGTCCTCGCAAGTATATATTGCCGGATCGTCGGCGGTCTCGTCACGTACCAGAAGGCAGCACCAATCTGGTTACCCTGTACAAGGAGGTTAGCCCCGCAATCAGGCGGTTGGATTTGGCTTGGGAAGACTTACGCACTGGCCGGTCTGGAGGTGAACCTGTAGACAAAAAAAAAGCAGCAGTCAGCAAAACATTCCAGAGTTGGACGTCGATGATTGACAGGCGTCGCGGGTTTGTTGAGCATAGAAGTCGGGTAAAAATGTCGGCGGGGTACGCTCAGGGGCAAGGCGGATAAACGCGTCGCAAGCGTTGTTGTGATTGTGGTGATGGACTGCAACTTACAATCTCACGCATTTTGGATGATGAAATACACTGAGCTGGGCTTGACCGAGGATAGGCGATGAGAAGAGCTTGAGAGCTACGCGCGAAGCTTCAAGTCGGACGTGGTTGGGGTGGAGGTGGATGAGGTCGAGAGGATAGGTAGGGGAAGAGGTTGTTGATTTTTGTTTGCGGGTGGATGTGATTTTGTTCACCGCCACGGGTCCGACACCACGCCAGCGAGGCCAGAGGGGAAGGGGTGCAGCTCGCTTGTTTACTGCTTGGGCCCGTGCATCCCCGTATTTGGCATGGTCTCAGTGCAAGGCACCCGCCAGAGCCAATTGACGGTGGGGTTGGTTGGCCTTGGGTTGTGCACTTGAGGTGACAGCAACCTAAGGAGACAGCACTCAATTGGCAGGTACGTATCCTTTGGTCGCTGTATCCGTACTTACCTAGGTACCTAAGGTATTGCATTTTGAAGAAAAAACCTCTGATACCTAAATTCGTTACTTTGCGATCCGAGACCCGGAGATAGGTAGGTTTAGACGTCATCTCATCGATAATTAGGCCTGCTGAGGCATCCGGCTACCAACGTTCATTCTGGAGACTGGAGAGCATCCTGAGCAGAGCGATTGGGGGGCAGCCACAACTTCTCGCCGCTTACCGAAAGTCAATGCCCAATAAAGAGTAGTCTCTGAATGGCATTGCTCGGCATTGGCCTCAAGCGCTCTTCAGAAACGCTAAATTGCCAGTGGGGCTTCGCCTTACAGGGGACTCCATTGCTCCAAATGAGCTTCCGGTGTGACCTGAGAGCCATTTCAACCTACCAGCCTTATTAACCAGGGCGATCACAATTGGCACCGTATCTAGAGAATGGCTGTCTTTCCTGTGTCTACGCGACTTGAAGCATCGTCCCCTGAGCTCAACCGACGACATTGGTAGAATGGCGACAGTATACGACAACACAGTGGTGACAGTATCAAGGGACGATGACTGTAGAGACAGCGAAAGAGCGACGGGAGCCTACATGCAGAAGTCGCCATAGCACAATGAAAACAGGTCTCCGGTCTCAAGATCCGAATGCATATTGACAGGCATCAGACTTGCATCGCAACACGACGTAAAAGCATCTCTATTTTGACGACTGGTACGACTAGTGGGCCTTGACGACACCTGCAGCGTCCGCCTGCGCAGCGATTCTCTTCTTGTATGCCTGGACATCTCCTGGGAACTTCTCGACCGTTCCGCCATCACACACCCAGAGCGATGTGCATACAGTCTGCAGCATGGTGACGTCGTGAGATACCATGAGCACGCCGCCCTCGAACTCCTTCAGCGCATCCGCGAGAGCATCCATCGCTTCAATATCGAGATGGTTGGACGGTTCGTCAAGAACCAGGATATGCGGGTTGGTCAAGGCCAAGCACGCAAACGCGACACGCGACTTCTGACCTCCGGAGAGCACAGCCATCTTCTGCAGACCTGTCGTTCCCGTGATACCAAACGCACCCAGCTGTCTGCGATATTCTTCGTCCGTCTTGCCGGGGTAAGTCTTGGCCATGAAGCTCACAGCGCTCATCGTGAGGTCCAGCGCATCAACGTGATGTTGGGCAAAGAAGCCTACACGCAGACGCGGGTTCTGTGAAATAAGTCCAGACGTAGGCGACAATTTTCCGATCAGCAACTTGAGGACAGTTGTTTTACCTGCACCGTTGGGTCCGACAATACCGATACGGGAGTCCAGCTGCACGTCGAGGTCCACGTTGCGCAGCAAGATGTTCTCCTTGCTGTAGCCAAACGTAACCCCTGTCATCTGGATGATAGGGGGAGACAGCTTTTCGACCTCCGGGAACTTGAACTTGACGCTGTACTCGGTCTCTGGCGGCTCCAGCACCGGCATCTTCTCCAACTTCTTGATACGTGACTGGGCTTCGGAAGACTTCGCCGCGTTGTAACGGAACTTGTCGATGAAGGCTTGAAGATGGGCTCGCTGAGCCATCTGGTTCTCGTATTCTCTCTTGGCGGTTTTCTTGCGCTCTTCGCGAGTTGCATAGAAGGACTCGAAATTGGCACCACGGTAGTAGTCGAGACGTTGAGAATGCTGGTGGATGATGTCGGTGGCAACCTCGTTGAGGAAGGCTCTGTCGTGAGAAACAACCAAAACAGTGCTAGGGTATCCCTGGAGGTAGTTCGACAAGAAGGCGATGGAGGGAACGTCCAACATGTTTGACGGTTCGTCAAGAAGCAGCAGGTCGGGCTCACAGAAGAGCGCTCTAGCCAATGCGAGACGCATACGCCATCCACCGGAGAAGGTCTTGGTCGCGTTTTGCTGGCGTTCAGCGGAGAAACCAAGACCAGCCAGAATACTTGCAGCTCTCGATTCAGCCTTGTCAGACTCCATCTCTGCCAACTTGCCCTGGATGTCGCCGAGTCTGTTGTCCAGAGCCTCTCTGTCTCTGTCGAGCTTCGCAGCATCTGCAGAAGTGTCCGCCAATGAGGCTCGCTGAGTCTCAATGTCTGATAGTTTTTGTGTAATTTCCTATGCCGAGTCAGCACCGTTACCCTGGGAGAGGTTGGACGGCCATATTGCCGGCAACTTACAGCTTGCTCCTTGAGAAGGACCTTGCGCCAGACGTCGGCGTCAAGCACGGCTTGAATTGCGGGCGTGTCGTCGCCAGTGAGCTGGGAACTTGTCAGAAAGAGGCCATCCACGGTGCGTCTGACACGGTCGTTCTTACCTCCTGCTCCACGTGAAGAATGGTGATGTACGGTGGGATTGGCAGCTCTCTGCGGGACAAGGCGCGCAACAGAGTAGATTTACCAACACCGTTGTGACCAACGAGACCGTACCTGTGACCATATGCCAAGGTGAAGTTCGTGTCGGTCAGTATGCGCTGGCCACCAATCGAGACGTCGACGTTGTCCAGCTTGATGTCTTTCGTCTTGTTCCCACCAGAAGAACCCAGCTGTAGCGGGTTGACTGCCATGTAGAATTCTTCGTAAGACTGAGTGGACTCAGGCTCGTTCAGTAGCTTGGATGCCTCATACTCGACGGTCTTGAACGTCTTCTTCTGTTGCTTGGCGGCAATCTTGCGCTCGGCCTTCTCGAGTTTCTTTCTGTCGACCTTGGACTCGACCTTGCGAGCATTGGCAGACTCTAGATCAACAGCACCGGTGGCTACGGCGAGGGTGGAAGATATGTTGCGTTGAGAGCCGACTTGGAAAGTCTGGTCGAGGCGCTTCACAGCCGAGGGTCCACTGCGCTGAGCCCCGTTTGCCTCGCTATACTTTTCAACCCATTTCTCGACAAGCTTCTCGATTTTCTCCTGGAGTTTAGCATCCGGCTTGCCAGAAGCCGAGAGCAACAGCTCAGTAACCGTGGAAGCGGCCTCAGCAAGAGGGGATGGCCCGGACTGCTCCTCCTCATCGGACCAAATGGTTGAGGCATGAGTCAAGTAGCCAACCGAGTACTCGGAGAGCACCGGGTCGATGTTGGGCAGGACAGTTCTGATTTCGGCTTCCATGCTGGGTAGAGGTTGACCGCGATATGCAACTTGACTTGAGTGAAAATTCCGAAGACGGATTCGCCAAGAGAGCTGGCCTGATATTGTCTTGTCGCCTTGAACGTACAAGGTCTGGGTCACAGAGATGCCTAGGTCGAGTATTCTTTGCTTGTCAAAGCTAAATCAGCGACTCGGCGTTGTGTTGGCTAGCGTTCGTGATATCACAATTCGCCTGAGGCTCAGAGCTTCAAAATGTGGGACTGAGAACTGTATGTGACCCGGGTGCCACGGCCCTGATCCAATGTGAGTAAGGTAAGGTAGGTAAGGTTGAAGCCCGCACTGTGTAGGAAGAACTTCGGCCCGAGAAATTTTTCGCTTACCTACCTACCTCTCTAGGTACCTACCTAACCGGGCAGTATGTACGTACCTACAGCCTCAGTGCAGGTTTAGTATCCGTATACCCCGCATTAGGTGCTGTTGTGTAGGCTCAGGGCACTGCAGCCAATTACAGTCCGCATCGCCGCAGCGTCAACTGGCTGCCAAACAACCACGGCCGGGCCCTGCAGCGAGCACGTCGCACTCTCTGGTTTTCTTCGAACACTGCTTCTCTGCCAAAGATGGTGCGACTGCCGATTCTGTATTATGTTATCCCTTGCGGCATCTGCTAGTCACAACGCAGCTCAGCATCATTTTCAAGTCGGACACACGCCATCTCGACACCGGCAGTGCGGGTAAGTCAACGAGCGGTTGGCCCGAGCCCATGGAATCGGACAAGACATCTGGGCAGAAGGAGCTCCTTTGAATCAGAACGAGTTCACCATTTGCCTGTGCTTCCTTGTCACACTAGGGCAGCTTTTTCGAAAGGCAAAAGCCACCGCCGTCACCAACATTACATCGCTGCTCATTGATGAAACCTCTGGGTCTCGATCCAGTAGAGACAAGCTGAACAACTCTGCAGAGCCTAGCTCGGACGACACGAACGAATTGGGATTGTCAAGAGTGTTGGCTACGGGCCGGGTACCCTGCCCTTGACGCGATATGGCGATATGCGGAGATTAACGACCGCGTCGCAGGCTTTGCGCGTCTGCAAGTCAATCGTTCGTTATCGCGCCCGGGCCAGCAATGGTGCTCAGAACAGCACGCGAAGACGTGCCGGGAACCATCTGAGGCCAATTGTCAGAGCCTGAGAACCCAACAACTTGTGCCACCAATCGACACCTGCGTAGACACTGCCGCAGCCCGACAGCGATGAAAAGAACAGGCTGCTCTTGCGCCATGCTACACCATGCACCGAAGATCTGTCCAGGGATCCCAGCTTTCACTTAACGTTATCCCAATGTTATTGCCGCCTCGACCAAGGTCTCTGAACAGCATCTCAAACCATCTCGCATCTTCCTGCTTGGTCATACGTGAGCAAGCAGGCCCAAGTTCGCTGGACAACATGGCCGAGATGTCTCGGATCGAAATGAGCCACGAGTCCGATGGCGTCACATGACTGCCATCCATCAGGAAAAGCTGCTGCTGCTGTGGGCTTTTGAATGAGCCGCGCCGGAGCGGCACCTCATGGTCTTAGAAACCCTTGTTGCAACGTAAGGACGGGCTTGGCTCGCTACATCGGCAAAATAACTGTCATCCTATCATGTCACGTTATGTCCATCGTCTCCTCACGTCCGTGACGGATCAGAACCAGGAAGGATGGGATTCCCCCGTTCCGGATGACATCGGACGCTGCAGCCAAGTGGGAACGTCAGCTCACCGTCGGTATCGCTCCTGACCTCTTACCGAAGGAGCCTTGGATCTTTTTGACCTATTTGCGATGCACCTGTTCAAATCAAGTTTTCGCATTATTAAGGGCACCGTCCGGATACAGAACCCTCGACACCGGTGAGACAGCATGCCGGGTGCCTCGCCAACCATGCGCATGCGACGGCGTCCATTATTGTCGAGGAGAAGAATACGACGTCCATCCGCAGCGAGAGTAGCAATCTGACGCGGATATGGCAGTTGGGATATACCATCTGGGTATCTGACTGCTCTCAGAAACGGCCAAAGCCTATCCAAACGATGCGAACAGTTATGCCCGGTGTAACAAGGACAATGGTCAGATCTCTTCGACTCTCCGGCTTGCCCAACCTCAAACGTCAACAAGGATGCAAGCTTTGACTGCCTTATTCCATGTTGAAATTCTCTGGGCCCAAAGGCTAAATAAGGCGCATTCTGCCTTTGATACTGGAACCTCCTTGTCCTGTACGGGAGCGGTGCCAGGCACAAACACACTGCTACTCAGGCCCACTTGGTCGTTGAGGATTCATCATTATCATTAGAGACTTTTGCATTGAGCCCTAGGCATCTGATTCGAGGTCTGATTCGAGAGATCCGGAGTACCGGAGTCACCCCCATCTTGCCTTGTGGACAGCGGGTTGCAGAGACATCTGGTTCGCATTGGACTGGATGACGAACAGCGGCCTAAACCACTCGGGGGGTTGATCCTCACGACTAACAAATGGGAACCACAGTTGCTGGAGGTTCACATGCGCGTTGGTGCTGGGCAGCCGCCAGCAGCGTTGAATGGAGCAGAAACTCATGCACAGTCTGCAGAATACCCAGGATCATCAGCAGGGCGCCACTCGAGTACTTGCGGACAAGATTTCGTGCATTCGCATCGCCCCCGTTTCCACTGCTGCGTCGACTCCTCCGATGTCCCTGACCCGCGCGCCACGGACTGAGGCTCCTACTGTCGTTTCAAGTTTCACTCGGCTATTCTGCTAGCAGGGCAACTGTCCGTGGGCACACTTTTGTCAAATAGATGCGTTGGTGAGCCCAGAGCGCAGAGCTGCGCGCCGCCTCCCTTGGCTTCGATTGGCCATAAGCGAATGCACCCGTTGAAAAGCTAGCCTCTGCTGCAACGCGCTGGCGGAACCCAACTGGACTGGCCCCGGACCCTGGACCTTCTTTCCATGCTTTTTCCTTCTCAGATTGACGCGGACAAATGACCTGGCTCATCGGGACCCCTCATCATTGCCAAATACTTGGTAATTGAGAGCCTACTTGGCCAACTCTGGACTAAAGCGTCGACCAAGAGACGGAATGATAATTCAAAGCATTGCCTTGGTAGCTTTCGTCGGTCAGATCGCTTACGGACTTAGTCGCCCGGCCATGGCCACTGTGTATCCGTAGCTCGTTAGCTGTTGATGGTGAGATGGCGTTTCCTTCTACGCTTCCAAAATCAGGTCATGTGGAAAGGCAGCCTAGCCTTGTTGAAGAGTGCCAACGTCTTATGGCAGGAGATGGACATTGGATCTTTTCGACTTGCGACGACAACAGTACGACGACGATAAGAACGATAGAGGCGGCTGGGAGTTCAATGGAGTACCAGTCGCATAATGGTAACGCGCCAAATCAGCGTTCAATCCGTCGACCTTCGTCCCTGACCCTGAAATGAACTTTATTTTCCTGATCGGGCCTCTCGCTCTCTGCCTCTCCCTTCGAAGATGGGACCATTACACCGACAGAGTATGCAAGTGACGATCCCCGCAACTGGCAAGAGTTGAAACCAGCTCGGGCCCGCAAATTATCTGCCAGCTTCGAGGCTCAGCATGTACTCTCACCACGGTGACCAGCAGGGTTGATTAGACACAGTTTTACAAGTTCCCCAAAGTGGATCATCCGGGACAAAGACGGGGATTGATCCAGCGAAACTCACCGAGCAGTGGACAATGGCAGCCAAAAGCCACCTTATCTACCCATACAACGCGCCCGTAGCCCGCAGGCAGCATCGAAGGTCTAAGGCCCCGGACAGACGAAAATGCAGGGTGGCCGCAAGTCGAAATGGCCCTCGTTCGTTCTTCTCGAAGGAATCCACCAACTAACGGATACCCGCCGCTCTCTGACCCTAGGACCGAGTTACGCCGCCACTAAGCAGGCGACGCCGCAATATGGAAGCGTGCGTTGTTGACGAATGGACGAGCCGCTCTAGCGGTAAGACGGAATAGACAGCCTGCTCAGCAGGAAAGCTATTCGGCGTTTGGTCTAGAGAAAGAGGGAGGGGAAAAGCATGGAAGCGGGAATGTACCGACACGAAGTCGTCAAGTACACGCTCGGGCACACTTGCTTGCTGGTTTGACGAGACAAGAACGAGGCTGGCGGTCAGAGATGGCGGTCATCCACCGCCTCGGCCGACTTGTTCCCCTCTCTGCGATGCCTGGGCAAGTTGATTGGAGGGTGCGGAACAGCTGTTGCGTAATTATCCCAAACAACAATAGGGCAACACGGGAACTGGACAACTGCGGGCGAGGCTTCGGGTGACAGAAATATCGTCAACTTTGTTGCGGCCGGGTGCGACATGATCTTTTTGTGGATCCAAGCTTGTTGATCAGGTAAGGTCGGGAAGAGGTAAGGTACCTTGCCTGACCTGCCTACTTTGTGCCGCACTTCGCAAGTGTCGCTGCACTCATCACTACCTGCAACTACCGGAGTAGGAGCAAGGAACGGCAACGCAGCGAGCACGACGGCAACCTGCGCATACCTGGGACTCAACCGGACACGACGCGGGCGGCGGGGCTGAAAATGACAAAAGGACGTAACGTTCGCGTTCCGTTGTAAAAGTTGAAACGACGGCAAGTCATCTGCAGTGCAACCAAGACGGTCATGTTTGTGACGGGAACCATGGTGTTGAAAACAGCTCGATAACTAAAGAATTATGTACAGTTGGATAACGGCCAGGCATTCCGGGATCTGGTATGTGTATGTGTGTGAGGTGGACGAGTTTGGTATCTTGTTTATTGTTTTCTTTTGTGCGTGTGTGTGTGTGTTGTTGTTGACGCCCACACTCAAAACACAGGCCAGCAGGTGGCCCACAAGGAGGCCCTGCGCGGGGCGGGGGGGCGGCGGGGGGGGGGCGGCGGGGGGGGGGGGGGGGGGGGGGGGGGG